>APFE030178592.1:0-38033 GCA_000404065.3 Pinus taeda
GGGGTACGCACCCATCCTTTGGCTTACAGAGCGTACAAGTATGCAGGTACAATGAGTTTGGGATGCGTACACGCAGGCAAGGTAGAGAGAACCTGTGTACCCAGAGATAAACATGTTTTTAGTGACTTTCTCTCTTTTTTGAAGCTTGACATGAAGAGCAGAGGTATTAGGCTTGACAAGGAGGATAATATGACTATTGATGGAGCCATATTAACTGCAGATAGTCATGGTGACAAATTTCAGTGTAACAGCCATTTCTCAAAGGCATGGAGTACCCATAATGGCTGCAAAGGAAGCTCTTTCTGGTGTGATGGCCTCCCCGTGAATTGGAAAACATCGCATTTCTTGGTGTATTCCTTTGCATCTCAGAAAATTGTGTGCCACTAGAGCCTTGCTTGCATCACTTTTCTCGCAGTGGCTTTCCTACCCATATGTCAACTTGCATCTTCCGAATGGCACTTCCATAGCACATCCTATTTCTCATGATCGAGGACACACCACCACAATATTTGGTCAAGACAAATCTTCTATAACTATCATATGCTCAATTAGTAATTTTGTAGCTTGGTAATCTCATTAATGAAGTGGGTCCCCTAGTCACTTGTGAGGCTTCAAGGGAACCCAAACCGAGTGATAATATTCTCAAAGATGAACTTGTCAGCGGTGTCTACAATACAATCCTTGGCTAGAGCAGCTCCAACCCATCTGGTATGGTAATCTATGGTGGTGATAGTGTATCTAGCATGGGCGTGATGTGTCAATGGGTTAATTGGCCCCACAAATTCTATTACCCATTTCTCAAAAGCTCCCCATGCATTGGAAACATCACATTTCTTGGTGTATTCCTTTTCATATCAGAAAAGGGTGGGGCACCAGAGCCTTGCTCGCATCACCTTTCTCGCAGTGGCTTTCGTGCACATGTGTCCACCTGCATCTCCCAAATGAAATTCTCATAGCACATCTTGTTTCTCATGATCGAGGACATGCCGCCACAATATCTAGTCAAGGCCCATATTGTATAATTGTCCTATGATCAATTGGTAATTTTGTAGCTTGAACTACCATGTGCCTTTGTTGTGTCGCCAAGTACTCCTCTCAGAATTTTTTTGTGGTTAGGAAGAATGCAATGTCTTCCACTTAAAATAGGTCATCGTCCAACAGTTGATCATCTATTGGCCCCCCACTTTCACCTAATTCTATCCAAGAGAGATTATCAGGACCCACATTCATCCTTCCTGGCTTGATGATTAAAACACCCTCCTCCCACATCTACCCAAGCAACCAACTAGTCGAGGTAAATATGCAATGAGAGACCACTATGATATGATTCAACCTCCTAATTCATGTTATGGAAGTGGAACTGATGGAAAAAAAACCATACATACATTCAACATCAACATTAGGACCCTCAGGAACTAATCCAACCTTTCTGCCAACTAGCCCCTGGGTCCCACTTAGATTTTGGACCACTTGACCTCTGGAAGCTCTCATGTTATGGGTATGCCCATGTCCAGGAACCTCTATATGCTCTCACAAGCCTACAAGTTAGTGTCCAAGGACTATTTTTCACAGTGTTGTGCCAGAGTCCCTCAAATTTGAGCCACTTTTTCAGGCCCAAAGCCTAGTTCACTGCCGAGAATTGAATGACATCTTCAAAACAATAAAATAACAGTGAAATGACAGTATAAATGCAATCACTTGAATGAGACCTTGACTGGACCCCTACTAGCCATGACAGGCATTTCGTCAAAACATTTCACGAATATGTAATCTATAGGTGTAAATAACATATCTGAGCATAGGGGTCTCATACTTATCTGAGAATCACTAATAAATATTGATGCCTCAACACATCAACTGCCATTTCATCCATTAGGTCATAGATACATTGCTCATTAATTTACAAGTAAAAACATGATGAGATCCATTCATGGCTACTCTCATAAAACATATATATAACCAACATAATAGAAATAGAAATACCAATGAAACCACAGCCATATAAACCACATATAACCAGTAGAATACTCGTATAATTACCAAGGGAAATAACCTCATATTGATGATGCAAAATCCAAACCTAGGATGGGACTTCCACATTCCACCCAACCATAGAATGGTTGAGCCAAATCTCTCTTCAACCATCCACCCTCGTGCCATATTCCAAGCATTAATGTGGGATCTCATCAAACGCATCAATACAAAACCATCCAGGGCTTCTAAAGGCCATCCACCTCAACCCATCAAGCAGTGATTCCACCTCATGGTCAGATATCACAAAACTATCATCAAATGAGTCTCTATCCCAACCATCCAGGGCTCTAGAGCATTTGTTCCAACCAAGGATCTAGGACTAGTAACTCAACCCATATTTTTCATCGAGCTCTAGAGTGTTTGTCCAACCAAGGCTCCAGGACTAGTAATTCAACCCACGAAGGGATACGAAGTGTTTTTCCAACCAAGGCTACGGGACTAGTAACTCAACCCAAGTTGTTACAGGGGCTCCAGATAATTTTTCCAACCAAGGCTCCAAGAACTTGTAACTTAACCCAAGCTAAGGAAACAAGAGAACCAATAAAAAAAAATAAGGAAATAAAGCCACAATCTCCATGGCTATCTAGGAAATGGAAAGGGTAGGAAATCCCCTATCAATCCAGTAAATCCTCCATGCTAGTGACATATCATGACCAATAACCCACATACATATGCCATGCATGCCAAAAAATAGTGAGGAAAATAGACATGCAACTCGGAACCTGCAAGTAAAACTCATTGTAGGTGTTGATTTGGATGTCCTCTTGCACTTTCCTACTCTTCCTTTGCCTTTCTTGCTCCAAAAATCCAAGCATGCCACACTCTCCAAGAGTTCTCCAAGAAAACTCTATGTGTCCAAGAGTATGAGAGAGAGAGAGAATAGAGAGAGAGAGAGAGAGTTCCAAAACTGAGTTGTCCAAGCTTATACTAACCAAGCCTACCCACTGATTCTCCGAAGCCTTTTTATTAATGACGCCTTTATTTTCTTCATTTTCTATTATTTTCCTTCATTTTTATCCTCACATGCAACGTATGACCTTTCACCTTCCTTTTCTCCTAATTTCCTTTGTTTTCATAAATAAATGCCAATAAATGCCTCATGCCTTTCCAAAGCCTTAGCCATTTCCTTTACCAATTTCCTTAGCCATAATAAACCAAATGAACACCCACTAGGATGTTTTCCCCACCATTCAACTTGGAATACTTGTCCCATCATTGTGGCCTTATATATTTTTACATGGATTTTTAACCTGGGTTGTTACAAAACCCTCCCCCTTGGGGGAACACCATCCTCGGTGTTCAATGACACCTATAACCAACAAGACTACTAAAAAAAACATATTGCCCATGGAGCTTTATAACATAACTCATTTTAGTATTTACAATAACCATCTACTAAAACATGACAAACATACCGTTTACTAAAGCTTTATAACACAACTCATTACGGTATTTACAATAACCACATGTACACATATACACATTTTCTTTGACCAACAAATAAGCATATTGTCTATGGATCTTTATAAATCTAGCTCGACACATTATTTAAAATAATACACACATATGTACACATATTCACATTTTCTCAACTAGCAAATAAAAGAATACGATGCCTGCATCCACAACAAGGGAATCCATATGCTCACACCTCCGCCCTTAAAAGTAGTATTAGGATTCACATCCTTTCCAAGAAGTCCAAAATCCACTGCAAATCCAAATTTACATTCAAAATCCAACACTATAACTTGTGCAACTTATCCTCTCAGGGAACAGTTACCAAATCATTGTTCCAGGGCACACTCCCAAAGTACATATGATTCCATCTAGCAATGCTAATGACCAAAACAAATATATACCTGACCTTCCCTTCTTTTCTACATAGCCCCTCGAGCAATCCAATCATCCCCTTCTGTGCAGTCACACACCTTCCAAGTTTCGTTGGCACACCCGTCCCAAGCAGTCCAACCCTTGGTAAGGCTTCCTTGCATCGGAAGATACAAAAACTAAGGAATATCCCTACTTTAAAACCATCATACAGGTTGTAGCATGCTCACTGCAATCAATGGACACTATTGGGTACCAATGTCCCACAATAGCCTTGCTCCTGAAGTGCTTTACCAACATACTATTGCATGTTATAATTCCTTTTGTTGTTGCTACTAATTCTTGTTGTCAGTTTCAACCACCCAACTAGACATGTTCATGCATTCTTGTACTGAGCACATAATTTCCATTATATTTAAAATAAATTGAAATAAATTCCCATCATACCTCATTGGTAGCTCGTTAATAAGGTACACTTGCAATCATGTTTATTTCCTATCACAACAAGTCAAACTAACATCTTTGACCAAATCATTATGTATAAACATATCACATCAAATTACCTCGAAACAAAACTATCATAGATCAAAATCATAACTCACATGTAACCATCATAAACCAGAATCATAGGTCACATGTAATCGTCATAGACTAGAATCATAAATAACATGCATAATTAAATTGAAATAAAATATTGATACTTATCCTTTATTCGACCCTTAGCTTCTACCTTTGTCCTTATTTTGTATGCACACCGGATCAGTTTCTACAGCCAACAAACACCCAGATCATTCTCCTCAACCATGTAGACATACACATAGTGTGCATCACACACATACAACCACACATGACATACAACACCATGAAATACATGCATCTACACCTAACGCACAACACATACACCTAAACCTAGTGCAAAACACAACACAATATATCTATACCCGATGTACAACACCACATAATACATATATGTACACATAGGACAACATAACGAATACACATGTCACGATACCATTATTATACAATGCATATACATAGTACCGCATGCTTGCAACACAACATGTATGACACACACACAATTCCACATGTACACCAATACCATATGTACAACACATACATAATACCACCTGTACAAAGAACCACCGACACAAGTGCACAGCATCACATGTACGTGGCACCACCTGCATAACATGTACACAACACCACATGTACATCATACCACCTGTGCAATGTGTGCACAATACCACATGTAAATAGTACCACATGCATGACATGGACACGACACCACATGTACACAACATCACATGCACACAACACCACATGTACAACATATACATGGCACCACATTCTCACAACACCACTTGTACAATCATGCACACAACACCATATGTACATAACACCATATGTACAACATGTACACAACACCATATGTACATAGCACTTCATATACAACATGTACATAACACCCTATGTACGCATTACTGCATATCTAGCATGCACACAACACCATGTGCACACAAAACCACATATCCATCATGCGCATTGTACAATATGTACGAAACACCACATATCCAACATGTACATAACACCATCGATACCCAGCAATGCATATGCAACATTCGAACAACACTATCTATACTACCTTGTACATAAGATTGCATGAACAACATGTACACACACTATATATGCACAACACCACATGTGCAAAACATCACAAATGCAACATGTACCACATATACAACATATGCACAATAGTAGCACCACACATCCAAAATCACACTGTCCCTACCAAGAAACCTTGCTTCTAGTGTCTCTCTGCCATCCATGCTTATCTTAGCATTTCGTAAAGCACATTGTTTCATTCCGCTAATGTATCCTTCAGCGTTACCTGTCATAACATAAACATAGGAATAATACAAGAATACAATATCAATTCATATCCACGTGATAATGACCTCATATATTCATCATGACTACTCTTACCACTTGATTCTTCTTAAGATTAGCAACCTCTTCATGCCCTTCACCTACATAAGAAATCATTCCTCCACAGAATGATCCTTGACAACCTTGTTAGACAGTGACATAGATACATGCATACATACATACATATACATAAACATTAGCATAAAACAATCATGATCTTGTCAGACAATGACAAACATACATACATGTATACATATATAATCATCAACATAATCATGATCATAACATAATTACCAGATAGCATAAGGTCAAGGTTAAGAGAACTCCCTTTATGTGTGAAACATATGTGCAACATCGAGAACAACAATTCCCAACATAGCCAAGGCATATGATGCCTCAAATACATTCACCTTACCTTTCTTGATTACCTTTCCCATGGCTTTCCTACCATCATCTATTTCAACCAATGGACCCAACCAGTCCAACTAGTTGTCATACTCTTGTCTTCAACTGTCCTTGTACATGTACAACTCTCCTCGATCTCCATTAACTTTTATATTTCGCAACCAATTCCCAAGGCTCTCAAAACATAAAAGACAAGACCAAGAACAAAACAAGAGAAAAACATGAAAACCAATAACAATATGACACCACAACAAAGCGGTATGGCCATACACCATAGGTAAACAAAGCCATAATCAAGCACAATAAATCACAAAAGAAAAAAATCACAGGACTAGAAACAAGCACCATGACTCAATCCCCATGGCTCCCAGTGCTTCCAAGCAAAAATTCAACCTGAGCCTTCTTCAAAATTTTATGGCAGCCTCTTTTCCATGCAATCCCTTGCATCTTACTTCCATAAACACATAATTGTAAATGCATAAATAAACATAAAAATCCATTCATTACGTTACCTTGTTGTGCCAAGCACATTTCTTGTTATTGAACACATCCATGCCATCTCTCAAGGGACTCTAATCCCTTGACAATCTATCTATAACTAGACACCAACGGTTATACTTGTCAAATATATGTCCATTAATATAGCACATATCCACATAATTCAGACAAATTAGGGTTAAGAAGACTTCCTGTAGGAAAAGCACTCATTCATTTGGAATTAGGGTTTCCAAACATGGCCAAAGGAATTCTTACCCAATTTGTTTCTTTTACCTTTTCACCTTATTGCAATCAAATCTTACTATGTACTATCACATCACCCAACTATTACTTATATAAACACATCAATTGTTACCTAGTCATGCTAATACCAAGCATGTTTCCTACAACTCTTTACACATGTCAACTAGATGTTCCAAATATCAAGACACCATGTATATTAATTTGAAATCAACCTTTACCAAGCCTAAAAACCATGTTGTACTCAACAATAAACTCACATTCACCAGTCATAATACATAATGCTACAACTATCACCTAATTACACTCAAGTACATATCATCTCTCTTAACACATATGTATTAGTACAACCATCTTAAAACGAGATCGTTTCTTCAAGAAATATTATAGACACATACTCATATCATGCAATTAACTAGACTTTCCAACAACAAATAGATGACATGATAAAGACCAAACACTAAAACATTAGATAAATGACATCGTCAAACATTCAAACACCGAATAGACGATAAAAGAAAACTCATACCTTAATGTATTTCAAGGGAGGCTATCTTGTCTGCACAATCAATCTAGATTAGCACGATATAATATTCACAACTTATCAATGCAACCATAAATAAGGTCATGATATCCATAATAGTGACTAGCTAATATATTCACATCATAAACTCATAAAAAATTATCATTCATACAAAATAATTAGATCTTCACAGTCAATCTAGATTAGTACAACACAATGTCACAAACAAGTCGACTCATACCTGAATTTCGTAACCCTAACCATTTGGATAGGCCAATCCATTTTAGCATGATACATATAACATCAATATCTTAATGCAATAACCCTAATCATCAAGTTACGAGAATATAAAAACAACATGTTATATATCATGCTCATCAAAAACATATAACCTAATCATCAAGCTAACTATCATATAAAAACAAGTTAACCTATAACATACTCATCAAAAACATATAACATATAAAATAATCATCAAATTATCTAACATAAAACAACAATAGCAATGCATACAACCACGTGTTACTATCATTCATGACCATCTGACACGTGCATATGACTACACTAATTAACTAGCATCTATCATGTATGTAACCATAACATCAATAGAATGAAAGACATACACATAACCATAATTCATATAACCATCTTTAACCTACATACATGCATGCCCAACATAGGAACTTGTATGGTGACTGTTACACAATAATTTTCACTGCCTTCACCCCAGTCTTTCTAGTGTGTCATGTGTCCAAGTGAAACATGCTCATATTGAACAAATGCTCTCTTATGTTGCCAAGTGACCCACTTTTCCTAAGTTTTATGCCTCATCACAAGAATGGACTTCATATACGTGATGGATAGCGGTCGTAAATAGTCTAGCTACGCTTCCACCACGGAAGTACATCTGTTTCCTGCAACGGTCCGATTTCATGCTCCGGCGCAAGGTTTTTTGCTATCTTTAGCAACGGTCTGACTGACTACATTTCCTACTAGCGATGTCAGCACTAAAGCTTAGTTATAAACTCGCAATGATCTAGATTGGGCGAATTTGTTCCAACAGTCAACCTTATAGATGTCTCCAGACCTGGTTGCTAGCATAGTTTTTGTCATCCTTCCTCCTCTAGTATGTTCATTCCATCATTTGTGCTACCTTCCTTGGGGATACGCTCCCCCTCCCTCATTTCATGGAGGCTCCTCCTTCTATAAAATCACTCACCATTGCTATGATCTATTAGTTCCTTGGTGATTTCTTGGTTTGAGCAGTGCTGTTAGTGCTTTTGAGTTTG
Organism: Pinus taeda; assembly: GCA_000404065.3. Taxonomy (NCBI): domain Eukaryota; kingdom Viridiplantae; phylum Streptophyta; class Pinopsida; order Pinales; family Pinaceae; genus Pinus; species Pinus taeda. The sequence continues at coordinate 8,743 of APFE030178592.1, forward strand.
ATAGATAGCTGGTGTGGGTGTGACAAGTGTGGCATTGTTGATAGCATGTGGAAGGTTGTGAAGTGCCCTTTAACTTTGTGTAAGAGCTTATGAGTGAGAGAGAGATTTTGTATGTTGGGAGATCCATCTTCAAAGAGTGAATGCTTGAAGAACATGCTGGCTGGATTCCTCTGACAAGGCTTGTGACGTCAAGACTTTGGTTATAAGCTTGCTCTTATTTCATTATTAATACAATCAATGGTGTTTTCCTATGTCTTGTATGTAATTTACTTGATAGCTCATGACTTCTTGACTTTGTGAGTAAATAGATCATTATTGTTTTCCGGTTACGTGCTTTGTCGTATTTCCTTTGCATTGTTTCAGGTTGATCACTCATTGAGGAGAAGGAAATGAAATCTAGAGCAGGGCAATGGAATTCCATCGACCACCGGTTGAGGTAGGCCTCCAACTATGACTATTTAAGGAAATCTATTGTTGATCTGTCCTTGCTATGACTAGACCCACTCTGGGGCTAGAGGGGTTTCCTCTATCCGTAGAGGGAACACTTTCCTACATCACAAGTTAGCGACTCCACTGGGGAGTCTGTCCTATGTTCTTATCTTGTTTGCTCTTTTTTTTATTTTGATTTGGTCTCTCTTGAATTTTGGGGATTAACTATTAGTCTTTTGGGTCACCTAGATTGATCTGGGGAATCCCTCTATTGTCTGTAGGATTGAATGGTTTTTGTTTGGGAGTTTCGTGTTCATCTGTCTTTATTTTCAAGATCATCGCTGAAGATAGCCTAATAGTCATGATGATGTTGTGTACTCGCGACAATCTTGGGTTGCTAGTTTAATTCCCACGACAACTCTTGAAATCGGACCATCGCAGAAAATAGGTGTACTTTCACAACCATCTCTAGTTGTTAGTGTAACGCTAGCGACTCGTCTCTAGTTGTTAGTGTAACACTTGTGACGATCTCTGGTTGTCAATGTAACACTAGTGACTCATCTCTAGTTTTCAGTGTAACACTTGCGACGATTCCTGTCAAGTTGTTTTTACAACTTTGCCTCCTAAATTCATCAATCTTGTTTATCCCCTATTGTTTCTTGTCTCTCATTAGCTTGATTTAATTTCTTTTGGTTAGGGTATTGTCTCTTTGATTTCATTGAGTGAGTCTTGTGTTTTTAGACCATGTGACCTAGTCCTTTAGAAGTTTCATCGAGAAACCGTTTGCTTGAGTTACTTGTCTGTTCAACGTTCATCCACAACTGTCTTGTGATTTGCTTGAGGCTTTTTTGCTGCTTGTTTTCTTGCTGGTTGATTTTTAGTGTTGATTATTGAACCAATTTTTTATGTTGATTTGATTTCTTCACTACCAAGCATAGATCACAATTGTTTGGATCAATTAGTTCACACTTTCTTGGTTGTCTCTTTAAATTCAAAAAAAAAAAAAAAATCAAAAGTTTGCATTCATTTAGCATACGAAAGTGAAAGTACATTTGCATTATGAATTTTCATGTTTGAGAAATTGAAAAGAAAATTTTAAATCTTTCATCAGTAGTATCGATGCATCATGAGATTAGTGTATTCATGCATTGTGTTTCTTACTATTTGCACTCGCTTGTCTTTGTTTTCTTGGTTTGGGAATGATCTCTCTACCCTTCTGTAGGTAGGTGTTCATTGAAATGGAAGATGCTTTACTCATCCTAGCTGCATCCTAGGTTTTGATATACATACGGTAGGGCCTGGAAATTGAAACATAATTCAAGATCAACTCTAAAATGAACAAAATGAACTTAAAAACACATTGGAACATAATGCTCATTACTTAGAGGTCTAGGCTAGAGACGTGCTCCGACGTTGTTAAACCTAGTCACTATTATTTTCACTCAAGGTTGGTTGATTCCTCCTTTTGTGACTCAATAGCCGTCTAGTACGAAATTGTGCTCACATGTACCATCGAGTATATGTTGGAAGACCCCACTAGGTTATCATCCTATATCCTTAGGAAGCCGTGTCTACCACCTTACAAACCGTAACGCACTGAACACAGCATTTGAGAAGATTGACTGTCGTACGGAAAGTCCTTGGTTTTCATATGACTGCCAAGGTGTATATGCAGTTTTACAGGTTGTTTGGTAAACCTTTTGCTTAGTTCTCTAGAGTAGTGACTTTCGTTCCTTTTCGGACTCCCTAAAAGAAAAGGTCCATCTGAGCACTTGTCCTTTCAGGCTCATTAAACCTCAAAAGAGATAGAGTCACCTTTTCATCCTTTCCTCGACTCTTGAAAAATGAAAAGGTCAAGTTTTGTTCTTGCGACATAAAATTTACTGCCCACGAAATATTCCTGGTAACAATTTGAGTTCTTGGTTGTGAGAAGAGTGTTTTACAGGCTCGTTCTTGATGGCAACATTCCCCAAGTCTACCGGCCAAGGTCTTCCCCAAGATGGAAATCCTGGTCCATTTCCTCCATTTGGAAATGCCAGTGCTCTTTATATGGCAACATTGTCTTTGATTGGGTTAACCATTGGTTTTCTATATGGTTGTTTTCAACCTCAGTGGTCCTGAGCGTCATGACTCTTGTTCCACCATCTCCTTCATCTGAACCACAACATGTTGATTCCAAGGCTAAGCCTGCGCCTTCTTCCCCTATTTCTCCGCCTTCCTCTCCTCCTTCGCCTAGTGAAAGTTCCATATCTAGTAACTAGGAGACTAAGAAGAAGAAGATGATGATGATGAAGAAGAAGAATAAGTCTGATAAATGCAAGGCCACCTATGCAGCTATTGCTCCGAGTACATCTTAGGTCAGACCACCTTCTGCTACTCCACGGAAGGTTAAGTTTCCTTGTAAATTGTGCAAGGGTGACCTTCTTCTTCGTGATTGTCCTAACATCCCTAGGATCTTGGAAGTATGGTCTCATGATCCAACTCATCCCTCATTTTCCTCTAAAGCTCATGGCAATGCTACCCTATCAACTGGCAACGATAAGAAGAAAGGGAATATTTGATTCCCATGTAGGCTATGTGAAGGCAACTATCCCCTTCACCTTTGTCCGCTCATGGATAAAGCTTCCACCATTTTGGAAAGTCTTACAGCTTCTTCACCCCAACTTCCTGTTGGTTATCAAAGGCTCTCTTCAGACCCTCTCCCCATCGACCAAGAGATTGACTTAGATTCTTCTCTTTTTTGTCCTCCTCTTTCCGAACCTAGCTTTGCTAAGCTTGTTCTAGACCAACCATTGGTCAGAGAGAGTGTCAACTTGGGTTCACCACCTGTTGATCACTCTGTTTTGGAAGAGTGTCATGCTCATGTTCTTCTCATCTCGTCAGATTCTCCTGAGTCCGAAAATGACCCTCCTATCCCCGCTGGTCAAGAGGGTCCTTCTTCGGTTCCTGTAGAGTAGGGGGGCAATCATATGATTCCCCCACCAAGTAGTTCGGTCATTTCCTTCAACTGGAGTCATTTGACTGCATTCTGCCTTCCATCCTATGTGCCTTTCTAGATTATAGTACATGCCTATGATAAGGAAGTACCTGGCACCATCTTAGATGATGGTGCATCGGTTAGTCTCATGCCATTCACTACTTGGCAAGCTTTGGGCTCCCCACAGCTTGTGCCAGTCATGCAGAATCTATTGGCATTTGACGGAGGAACCAGTCAACCTTTATGGATCTTCCCAAAGCTTACTATTACTTTGGGGGGGAATCATCTATATAGATGTCATGGTTGTCCAAGGTGCTTTAGATTTCAGTCTTCTCCTTGGCCATGGCTATGTTTATGCCATGGGGGCCCTTGTCTCTTCACTTTTCCGTGTGGTTTTCTTTCCACACGATGGAAGCGTGGTGACCATAGATCAATTATTGATCTTTAGTCCCCTGGTACCCCCTGCGCAGCTGTCATCCCCTCTCGGTTCTTGCTCACAAGCAGTACCTTCTTTGCCACAGGTCAATTATGTGGCTACCTGTTCTATCTCCACCTCTGTTGATGATCATGCAGATGGCCTCGTACATCATGTACTGGGGGCATTGGAACCTGATCTGTCATTAGTGCCTCATGACATGTGTTCCTCCTAGCATGTGTTTCTTCCATCCCACGAGGACCTCTTGGGAGCCATGTTCTCATATGGCCCATGAACAGGATTTCTGAGGATAGTTTGTTCCTATGTCAACCTCATTAAAAAATGAAATTAGGTGTCTTGAGGAAAGTTCTTGATCTTGTGTCAACCTCGTTAAAAAATGAAACAAGGATTATGAGCATAGTTATTTTACTATGTCAACCTCATTAAAAAATGAAACAACTCCCTTTCCAAATCGAGTCTTTTCTTAGGCTCTCATAAAATCCAAGTCAAGCCTTTCCAATATCTCGAAATTGAACCTTCATTCCATCCACCTCATTGAATGCAATGAAGCTTGGGGGGCATGTACCTAGATTTGCATCATTATACCTGGGGGCATGCGAACTCATAACAAGTATAGTTTTTCGTTTCAAGCTTGTGTAAACATGAAACCAAATCCAAGCAGAGTTCCCCATGGTTCAAGCTTGTGTAAAAATGAACCCATACCTGATTTACATCTTGTGATTGTTGTTTATCCGCTAAATTCTGCTAGATGAGCCTTGGTTGTTTCATTCCATTGCCACCATCTCTTTGGTCAATCATATGCTTTCACTTGGTTGTTTTTCCTTTCCTAAGGAACCGCAGCGATGAGTGGTTTTATTAGCTAACCTATTGACCATTACATGTTTTGGGCATTTCCACCATTGCCAAAGCCAGTTGCTACCCTTTATACCACTCGTTCCTCCAGGGCAAGTCTCCTTTAAGCTCTTTTTTGACTCGTAAAATATGAAAAGGTTGTCGAGTATTTTTCCCTTTTCGACTCATTAAAGCAAATAAAAATGGAGTTCTGCTTTAAGCTCTTTTTCGACTGTATAAACGTGAAAAGATTGTCGAGCTTTTGTCATTTCGAGCTCGTTATTGGTTACGAAATTATGTGGTTTCGATTGCTTTTCTACTTTTTCGGGTTGAGGTCACTAATCACGAAAAGTACTCCTTGATCATAATGGTCAAGCGGTTCTTTTGAGTATCGTTTTATACTTTTTCGGGCTCGAGAGACACAAATATACAAAAAAGGACCCCCCTGGAGTTTTCTTTTCCATGTATTTTTCAAACTCTCTAAACATGAAAAAGACTCTGAGTTTTGCCTATGTCGGACTCGTTAAACCCTCATGACATCGGACTCATCACCATGACGAGACTTGAGCTTCTCCTCCCTAGGGCTCGTTAAACTATTAATAGGTTGGATTCGACCAAAGGTCGAACTTATATTACAAGCACATGCTATCCCCTTCAAGCTTGTTTTCAAAAATAATTGCAGTACTCGCCAGCGATGGTGGGGGAAAATTTGGAAATCATCATTGATCATCTATGGAAGCTAGTCACTCCTGAACATCGACACTTTTGCTTCTTGTCGGGTTGGGATATCCATACATCATCATTTGGCCTTCCACGGTTTTAGGTCACCATTTAGCCTCATTCCATCTGATCCATGTTGTCTCCATCAAGCCTCTGATCCCTTGGTACCTAAATGCTACCACCCTCCGGAGTCGTGTTGCCGACATGTTCAAGAGTATAATCCTTCTACAGCTTACACGCTTACCTCCTCCACTGATGCTTTGTTTCGCCATCTACCACTTGTTCCCTATCTCGTGTCGTTGATGGGGGAACGTCATGGCCCTCCTGCGACAGGTCGTCTCTTGTTGACATCAACTCATTATCTAGGAGACTGATCTAGAGATCCCCGTTGGTACCTTGGAGCTTTCATGCCTCAATGGCAAGCTCTTCGCACCTGACGGTTGATTTTCATCATTGGTCATCGATTGGGTGATTCCATGAGTGTTCCACTTCAGCTCCTTCTTCACACTTCATGGGTTGTACTAGACAGTACCTTGAGAACCATTGGCATTATTGGTGGTTTCTCTCGTGCTTGTTAACGGTTTTCATCATCAACCGATAATCAAGTGACTTTCTATCATGCTTGACCTCAGCACATCTATTCGCATGCTAGAATTTCTACTCGTCGGTTGGGTTTCAAGACCCCGAAATCAAATTATACATGTTCAGGCTACATGGATTGGTTCGTGATTACATGACTCGATGATGGATGGTTGCGACCATACCTGAGTCTTTATGGATGGCTGCAACCATACCTTTATTATTATATATGGTCTTATTAGTTGAATGGTTGCGTCCATACCATAGACCTAGTTCGTATGTTTTTTGGATGGCTACACCCATGCCTAGACTACATGTGTTTCACTATCAGAAATATCAGTTGTACTTACCCCTGCAGGTTCTTCCAGATGGTGGTCCAGCTCAGTCAATTTCGTAAAGCATTTCACCCCTCCCACTCTCTTAGGCTTAATACTTTAGGGGGCATCTATTACATAGTAATTTGTTACTGCCTTCACCCCAGTCTTTCTAGTGTTTCATGTGTCCAAGTGAAACATGCTCATACTAAACAAATGATCTCTTATGTTGCCAAGTGACCCAATTTTCCTAAGTTCTCTTCCTCATCGTGAGAATGGACTTCATATATGCAATGGACAGTCGTCATAAATAGTCCAGCTACGCTTCCACCGTGGAGGTACATTTGTTTCCCACGATGGTCCGATTTCATGCTCCGGCATGAGGCTTTTTGCTATATTTAGTGATGGTCTAACTAGTTACCTTGCCTACTAGTGATATCAGTGCTAAAGCTTAGTTGTAAACTCACGATGATACAAATTGGGAAAATTCGTTCTAACAGTCGGCCTTCTAGATGTCTCTAGACCTGGTTGTTGGCATAGTTTGTGTCACCCTTCCTCCTTTAGTATGGCAGTTCCTTCATTTGTGCTACCTTCCTTGGGGATAAGCTTCCTCTCCCTCATTTCACGTTGGCTCCTCCTCCTATAAAATCACTCACCATTGCTATGATCTACTAGTTCATTAGTTGGTGATTTCTTGGTTTGAGCAGTGTTATTAGTGCTTTTGAGTTTGATAGATAGCTGGTGTGGGTGTTACAAGTGTGGGATTGTTGATAGCTTGTGGAAGTTTGTGAAGTGCCCTTTAACTTTGTGTAAGAGCTTATGAGTGAGAGAGAGATTTTGTATATTGGGAGATCCATCTTCAAAGAGTGAATGCTTGAAGAACATGCCGGCTGGATTCCTCTGAGAAGGTTTGTGACGTCAAGACTTTGGTTGTAAGCTTGCTCTTATTTCATTATTAATACAATCAATGGTGTTTTCCTATGTCTTGTGTGCAATTTACTTGATAGCTCATGACTTCTTGACTTTGTGAGTAAATAGATCATTGTTGTTTTCCGGTTACATGCTTTATTGTATTTCCTTTGCATTATTTCAGGTTGATCACTCATTGAGGAGAAGGAAACAAAAGCTGGAGCAGCGCAACGGAACTCCATCGACCACTGGTTGAGGTAGGCCTCCAACTATGACTATTTAAGGAAATCTATTGTTGATCTATCCTTGCTGTGACTAGACCCACTCTAGGGCTAGAGGGGTTGCCTCTGTCCGCAGAGGGAACACTTTCCTGCATCAGAGCAACATGATCTTGCCTTGAGGTCCAATACTTCAACTTCAATTTGATGATCTGTATATCCTACTCTATCTTGGCCAACACATTAGCATCATAACAAACCAATATCATCATTATGACCCAATTGCATACAATTACCTCATGCACAACAACCTTCACCATGAAAATCCATGCGTATTACATATAGAAACCAACATGCATAAAAAATGCAGATATAACCATACACTCATGATGACACATCCCATAACAACACCATCAACCTTCACATGGAAACATCACTAGAACCATGATCAACGCGATGCAAATGCAACAAGCACATGGAATACAAGCATAAGGAACACATATGCAATCGACATGAATGCATGACCAGCACACCACCCATCAAGTACAAGGGGTGAAAAATGCTCTGATACCACTTTGTGGTATTAGATATGATCCAAAGAGAGCACAACCTACTCTAGTACCACTCTATAACACCGTCCTCCCACATCTACCCAAGCAACCATCCAACCGGGGTAAATGTTTGGCGAGAGGCCACTGTGATATGATTCGACCTCCTAATTCATGTTAAGGAAGTGGAACCAATGGAAACACACCATACAGATAATCAACATCAGCATTAGGACCCTCAATAACCAATCCAATATTTCTACCAACCATCCCCTGGGTCCCACTGAGATTTTGGATCTCTTGACCTCTAGACACTCTCATGCTATAGGCATGCCAGTGTCCAGGGACATTTGGACGCTCTCACATGACTACAATCCATCGTATAGGGACTATTTTTCACAGTTTTTTGCCAACATCCCCAAGATTTGAGCCACTTTTTCAGGCCCAAAGACCAAGTCACTGCCCAGAATTGAATGACATCTTCATAAAAGTAAAATAATAGGGAAATGACAGTATAAATTCAATAACTTGAATGACTCCTTGATTGGACTCCTACTAGCCATGAAAAGCATTTTGTCAAACATATCACAAATATGTAATCTACATGTGTAAATAACATATTTGAGCATAGGGGTCTCATACTCAGCTGAGAATCACTAAGAAACATTGATGCCTCAACACATCAACTTCCATTTCATCCATTAGGTCATAGATACAATGTTCATTTATTTACAAGTAAAAACATTATGAGAGCCATTCATAGCTACTATCATAAAACATATATATAACTAGCATAATATCAACAAAAATATCATTAAAATCACAACCATATAAACCACATATAACCAGTAGAATACTCAAAGAATTACCAAGAGAAATAACCTCATATCGGTGATGTAAAATCCAAACCTGGGTTGGGACTTCCACGTTCCACCCAATCGTAGAATGGTTGATCCAAATCTCTCTTCATCCATTCACCCCCATGCCATATTCCAAGCATGAATGTGAGATCTCATAAAACACATCAATACAAAACCATCCAGTTCTTCCAGAGGCCATCCACCTCAACCCATCAAACAATGATTCCACCTCACAATTAGACATCACAAAACCATCATAAGATCAGTCTCTATCCTAGCCATCCAAAACTCCAGAGCATTTGTTCCAACCAAGGCTCCAGGACTAGTAACTCAACCCGCACTTGTCACTAGGCTCCAGAGCATTTTTCTAACCAAGGCTCCAGGACTAGTAACTCAAACCCACCAAGTGCTCTAGAGTGTTTGTCAAACCAAGGCTACAGGACTAGTAACTCAACCCAAGCTATTACAGGGCTCCAGAGTGTTTTTCCAACCAAGGCTCTGGGAACTAGTAAATCAACCCAAGCTAAGCAAACATGAGAACCAACCAAAAACTAAACATGGAAATAAACCCACAATCTCCATGGTTATCTAGGAAATGGCAGGGCTAGGAAATCCACTATAAATCTAGGCAATCATGCATTCCAGTGACAGATCATGACCAATAACCCACATGCATATTCCATGCATGCCAAAAACTAGTGAGGAAAACATACATGCAACTCTTTACCTCCTCCTATGTTGATCACAATGTCCTCCTATGATTTCCTACTCTTCCTTTTCCTTCTTGCTCCAAAGCTCCAAGCATGCCACACACTCCAAGCGTGCTCCAAGAAAACTCTAAGTGCCCAAGAGTATGAGAGAGAGAGAATAGAGAGAGATAGCTCCAAACTTGAACTGACCAAGCCTACCCACTAATTCTCAGAAGATTTTTTATTAATGAGGCCTCTGTTTTATTCATTTTCCATTATTTTCCTTCATTTTCCTCCTCACATGCAACCTGAGACCTTTCACTTTCCTTTTCTCCTAATTTCCTTTATTTTCATAAATAAAATGCTAGAAAATTCCTCATGCCTTTCCAAAGCCTTAGCCGTTTCCTTAGCCATAATAAATTGAATGAATGCCCACTAGGATGTTTTCCCCACCATTCAGATTAGAACATGTGTCCCATCACCGTGGGGTTATATATTTTTACATGGATTTTTAACCAGGGTTGTGACAATGATTACCTCGAATGTGAACTCTTGGAATAGAAAAATCCATCTACAAATCCTTCCTTCGAACACGGGCTTGTTCACCAGATACTTCAGGGTAGAGTGATCAATAAAGAACTTGAATGAGACCCCAAGAAGATAGTGCCAAAAATTTTGTAGTGAGTATACCATTGTGAGAGCTTCACGCTCAAATGTGGTGTACTTCTTTTCTGTCATGGAAATTTCTCTGCTACCAAAGTAGATCGGGTGATCAAGGTTAGGGCCTCCAGGCTGAGCCAAACTCCCAAAGCGACTCCCGAGGCATTGATATGGACATGAAATTTCTTGTTCCAATCTAGATAAACTAGGATTGGAGCACTTGCCAACTTTTCTTTTAGCACATTGAAGGCAACTTCACATTCATTGAACCATGCAAACCTTTATTATTTCTTCAACAACTTCTCCAGTGGTACAATGATCAAGGCATAGTTGCGGATGAACCTGCAATAATATCCTATGTGGCCGAGGGTTAATCTCAACTTCTTAACACTTGTCGGTGGAGGAATATTTAGGATTACCACAACCTTAGTAGGATCGATAAATACTCCCTCTTTGCAAACTATATGCCCTAGAAGTGTTCCAAAGGGGATAAAAAAATGCACTTCTTGAAGTTAAAGGAGATCTACAACTTCTTGCAGTGGTCAAACATCAGTCAAATAAGTTGGAATGTCTTTTTAATAAATTGTAGATTGTTTAATCATCCATATAGACGTCAAGAAATATGTGAATATAGTCCTGAAAGGAAGCAATTATGATCCTTGAAAACATTGTTAGCATTATTCAATCCAAAGGGCATGACATTGTAGGCACAACACCCCCATTTGATCGTGAATGTGTTTTTGTTATTTTCCTCTGCAATACAGACTTGTTGGTAACTAGAGAACCCATATGTGAAAGAGTAGGATTCATTACTTGCAACATTATCTCGGACTTCATTGTTGAATGGAGTAGTGAAGGGATCATGAACACAGACATTGTTCTGAATTTTGTAGTCCACATAGACCCAGATTTCTTCAGAGTCCTTTTTATTTTGTATGCAAATTGGATTGACCCACTCAGCCACATCAAATGGGAAGATAAGCCTTACTGCCAAAATTTTGTCAATCTCCTTCTTCACCTTCTCCTTGACCCTCAGATTCAATTTATAATGCCAGTGTTTCACTGGTCTCACATCTAGTTTAAGCACAATCTTCATTTCATCCAACTCTCCCTTAATCCATTTAAGCTCTGCAACAAATGAAGGGAATAGTTCTTTGTACTCTCTTACAAGATCGAATATTTCATTGGTAATCTACTCATCCCAATAATCTCCAATCGCAGCTAATTTTGGCTTCTCCTCAGTCTCGATATTGTGCTTCCTCAACTTCAGAGGTAGTAGCTACGAAATAGTGGTTACATACCCATATTTGATGCTCTGCTCCCCTTTAGATTCCTTAAATTTCAATTTCCTTAACTCCTCTAAATCGTCCCCATCGGGTTCCAGGTTTATCTTTCCACAAGACAAAACTTCATGGAATCTAGATTCATATATTTGATTGAAGGCATACTGATCAACGTAGTCCTCAGTAGGCTTACCTACCAAGAGAAAGACCCTTTTTACTGCCTACAAAGTAGCTTTTATCCTCCCTTCATCATCGATGAAGGAAAAATCATTGATAAACTGAGTTGTCATATAGTCTCATTCATCGGTCTGTCTCCTTATTTCCTCCTTCACATGCCATGCCTGCGGAAATTTCCCAAGAGTGTGGATGAAGCTATGAACCCACAAATTTTCCAAAATTCCTTCTCTAATCCATATGGATTTACATTCTTGTAGGTGTTGGTGAGAGTTAGTATTCCCTTGATACTTAGTGAAATTGGATGGGCAATCTTCTAAATACCTAAATCTAGCTATCAATGCAGAATTAACTACATGCCACTCTCTAAGATGGTTGTTGTGAGAGCCCCAACACCTTTTCAACATCGCTTGGAGGGTGACATATGTTTGAATCAATTTCAATGATAAAATCAGTAACATAACCCATACCATTAAAAATAGGAAATTCTCGTACCTCTGTACCAACCTAGTGGATATGGTAGATCATTGCACATCATCTAGTGTTGATCTCATGTCCACTTTGATGATAATCATCCCATGCATCCTCAGGTCCAACTTTAGAGCTCTAAAAAATTCTCTAGCTGATTGACCTTCCCACCATAGGATTAATGTAATCTTCCCCTTTTCCTGTCATCATCCTGTATAACTGGTCCAATAACTTGGGTTCTTCTCTTTCATTTGCCAGCACGATGAACCTCAGCCCTTGATAAGGGTCTAGGGGTTGGATCACCCAAAATCCATCCACTTCAAAGGTCATGGTTTCTCTATTTAGGTCAGTTACTACATACTTTTCAAAGGACCGGTCTATTCCTAGCAATGTCATATAGGGGTATTTGTCTCCCATAATGTCTATTACCTCGAAATATGCATAATTATTTACCCCTGTTATGTCGACTTCTGCATCTTCCAAATGTCCAACTAGGAGGATACAATATTGATTCTCCATCCATAACTAAATTTGAGAGAACACCAACTTCGGCCTTCCCAAGGCTTCCCATGTTTTCCTTGGAAGAATATTCACATCTGAACCCAAGTCTAGCATTATGTCTTTGATCTAGAATATTATAATCTAGGTGTCAACCCAAAATTCCCTCCATTTCCTTTTCTTAGTAATTCACAGCAGTCTAGAGTTTTTTTTGAGGAAATTGGCATAAATGAGTCCTTCCACGAGCTCCTCATCCTTGACAACAAATTTAAGGTTTTTCAGCAACATCCCTTGCATTTGTTCTTTATTCGCGATTTACAGAAACAATATGAACCATTATGTTATAGGTTGGGAGTTAGGTTGCATAAGTTTTGGGCTTTTGGCCTTTGAAGGTTCTGGTTGTTCTCCTTAGGGCTCATAAGTTGGAATCAACTTGTTAAAAATATCTGTGAACCTTTTGTAGTATTGCTTTCCTTGACTGGAATCATATGAGCACCTCGATGAGGTAGGATTTATGATCCTTGGTTGTTCAACAACACCAAAATTAGCTTCAGTCTCCTTTCCTCCCTATGTGATAATGAATATTTTGAGAGGGGAGTTGGCTCAGGTTCTCTTGGTTCTGAATTAATTAAATTTTCTTCCCTTTGATGGTTGCACTCTTCCCATCTTGCAATTAGCTCTAGGAAATCTTCTATTGCATGTGTGTTGACCTTGCACTAATAGCACTAGGGTATTTGGGGTAGTGGATAGTCTCTTGCAACATGTTGTTGGCTTATTGGGCCCTAACCCAGGTTCGAAAGAGTTATTAGCCAAAAAAATCCAGTAGCTACCGGCCTTTCGGCAATAGTCCGCAGAACGTGGACTAAGGTCTCACCCGAGGTAGCAAGGGAGGGTGCTGCAACCAAGTTTCCACACCCTTAGGATGTCTTGATGTGGTTTGGAGGAGTTGTGAACCGTTCTGTGGTCTCGCGCTACTCTGTACTGTTACCGGGCTTCGTGTAGATCTGCGTAGGTGCGCTTTCTTATTAATGAAATTGTTACAAATTTGATCTTCTTGTTACCGTCTTTAAGCAAACATTTAACAATGAAACCTAGTGCGTGCAATCATAATTCTTTTAAAGACATAAACTCATATAACAAATGCATAAACCAGAATACATTAGATCCATGATATTTAAGAAACAACTTATCTTTATTAATATCTTCCATCAATATAACCAGATCCGCCCTGCGCACTTAGCTGCAAGGGTCCGCGCACACAGCTGCGGACTCTACCAAGCCTCTATGCATACAACTGTAGAGCCTCTATCTATCTACCAACACCCTTGACTCAGACTTATAGACGCAGAGATTATTGCCTTCACAAACCCTTAACATCAAGATCCCAAAAACCAAAAACTTACCTCTAGCCATAGAGCCTTGCTCTATTTATACATTCCCATGGTTCGTAGACCATGGGCAGGCCGACTCCCTTCCTATTATTTTACATTATTCTCGAGCAGACAACCCTTTGACTTGACTCGTTACAATTTGTGCTCCGTGCACTCCACGAAATCTTTACCATACTTTTACCGAAGATTTTGAGTTTTGAGCCCCAAAATTATTACGCAGGACCTCCACTACCCAACAAGGCCCCAACACAATCAATGTGACTCATCCCGAGTCACTCAACTAGTGTAGCAATCTTCATGTGGAGGTCATTCAGAAAGTTTTGTGCATCACTTACCCTCACAACAAAATCTTTCACCATCTACTTTATCCGTTCTACGTGAGCCACCGATGCATCATTATTATATATCGTTGCTTTCTTGGGTTCCGATGCTACCTGCATGTGTGATAAATTTCCTTCAATGTTGATGGAGACCGTGAATGTGTCATCAAGCCAAGGCTAGATGTGTTCTTTAATCACTGCTTCCTTCTGCAGAGCGGTGTCAACTTGTGACTTGAGAACCTAGGCCTCCCTCATCTTGGCTAGTTGTTGTGTGATGGTGATTGTTTGCACAGTCCCCTGGACTTTGTCATATGCCCACTGTAACTCCCACGCTTATGTTTCTACCTACTATAGTGTTGGATCATCTTTTAGGGATGTGAGCATAAGGAGGGACTGATCCAACAATCTCGAGCAATCTTGGACCGCACACTTTATGACTTCCAATCCTGCTTGAATTTTGCTAAGGCACTACTCGCGAACTTCCGGGGGTGTGGGTGGTTGCACCTTCAGTCTTAGTTCCACAGTTTGCAAATTTAATCCCCACTAAGCTTTCATGGCCTCCTCTTGGGCCGTATAGAATCCTGTAGCCATGTGATGAATCTTGTCCATTATTGGAAGTTCTGCTGGGAAAGCCAACTCTGGGACCTTGTTGCAAGCCTCTTCCATGGCTTGTTCCACCTCCTGGTTGTGGGCAACCAAGTCTTCATGTTGTAGGCTAACCTACTCCAGATTTCCCTTATGCGTAGGTAGTGACATTGTGTGTTGGTTCGCTACTGTCAAGAAATTATTTCTCCAAAGTATTTGTTGTTTTTGACTTCTTACGTGCATCTGGCAATTCCTTATTGCGCGGCCTTTTTCCTTGGGTCAATTTTGTGGTAAAGTCCATGCATTCCTATGTCTCTGATTCCTTCTGCATGTCCTATGCTGAGGAAATTTCCTGATCTTCCGTGATCTCCTCGGCAATTACTTCCTAGGTCACCTCCTGCAGCGAAGCAGCCTTCTATCCCTGACGTGTCCTTTCTACCAATTTAGTGAATCGTAGCTGGATTTCCTTCTTTCGCTACTATGTTGCCATCCTTTCTAATTTGGCCATGTCTGGGGTGTGCCATTGTAGAGGCCATGCTACCAATACCTCATAAGCTGCATCGTTCATTGCAATGAATGGAAGTTTGACCCATGTTCACTTTGGATCCTTCCATGCTCAAATATATAGGTTTTGCATGTTTGCTTTGAACTCGGCAGTGCCTTGAAAACTATTGTAGAATATTGGGGACATCTGTAATTTGCGAGCAATCCATGTTCAGATACTCGCTTCCATGAATATCCAAAATACCTTGATCTCCTGGAACCTCGTGGCGTCCTTGGTATCCTAGAGAAAGGTAAACCATGCTGCTTCAGGTAGGTTGTGCTCAATGCTGGGAAACTGGCTACCCTGTGGTAGTTCTCCTGCAACTAGAAGGATTGATAGTAGCAACCATGCATAATGGAAAGTCTTACCTTTTTCCTGTGCTTCCTTACAATTTGTCAAAAATTCATCGCATAAGAAATGTGCCCAGTTGAACTGAACTTCTTCTACACACTGCTCTACAAGCGCGATGACGAGGGTTGGCACCTCATCTGTGAAACATTTCCTCATGAGTTTACTATCTAGTAGCTGGGTGGCAACTCACACCTCTTGGTCTTTGATGCTTGCTATTACATAGTCATGCTTTCATTTTTCCAGCTTATATTTAGCCTTCATTGTTTCTGCAAGACCCACATCACTACTTGTTCCGGCTATGTCTGTGGGGTTGTTCCCTTTAATAAGCAGGTGAGTAATCCAGTGTACTAAATCAGCTATGATAGGAATCATCTCTTCCAACTAGAGATACCCATCATGTACCAGACAGAGTAACTGTTAGATCACAAAAATGGTGATGGTCGTTTGGTGATAGTAGGGTATCCACCTCAGATTAAGTAAGCCCACCTTTTCCACACCTAGAAACCATTTCCGCAGTAGTAATTTGTCTGCGGTCAATTGGGGGGAACTTTTTGCTGTTTACAAGATCCAAATATTCGAACTTGATACTTGGTACTCGGCCCAGTGGCAAACCATCAAACCTTATCTCATCCTGAAGAAGCGGGGTGTGCAGTGTACTCTTCGCAGAGTCCAGGTCCTTCAGTATCTTGGCCGTCCCATTCCATGGAGAGACATATGGGGGTAGTGAAGGTATTTGGAACGTGTCTTCTTCTTCCTCATCCTGTGCTTCAATCTGAGTGATAAGGGCTTGCAAATCTTCTTCATCCTCCTCAGGTTCAGTGGTGATTGCTTTACCCTTTTCAGCTACTAACGATTTACTAAATCTCGGTGATACCCTGACTAGCCCCATTGTCTATTTATCTTTCCAGGTCCGCAGTGTGCGTGGGAATTTGGAACCTTGGGGGCCGCAACCACTTCATCATGCTCCTTCTAGTTTGGATACAACTCTTTTATGAACCGTGCTTAGGTTCTCGCCATAGTACTCATGGGGTGCCTGGTAGCGGGGTGCTTGCTGGTCTTTACTGGTTCAACTCTCAAATACCCCAGTGATGTCCACGGGTTCGAGGATTCAAATGTATCCCTTCCCTCCACTTCAAATTCATTAATATCATCTAGGAAGCGGATCTTTGCATATCTGACTCGGGACTCCTGTCTTAATGACCCACCACCCGCTCCTTTCTGTTGTAACTCGAACTTCTTGTCAGGAATAGTAACATTAATGGTCACCTTCCAACCTTCCCCCATGGCAGTGAAACTCCTTCAGTGTAGCCACGCTCTTGCTAACCGAATGGCCCTACATGGAACCTTCTTTCTGTGCCGGCCTCCCTTAGCCTTGTTAATAGTCCCATGCCCTCTTCCAACTGCTCGGGGCACTGAGACTATGCTTTTCATAGCTAGTTAGGAGGTCACACCCCAGGGGAAAGGTCTCAGCATTCCTGCTAGCCCAGGGTGCAAGCACCTTTCGAGTCCCTTCATATCTGTTGTCTCCTTAGGTGTTGCTGTTTGGGGTACACTCCTCCATTTGGGTGGTCGTAGCCATGACAGCAGGGCTACGGTTCACTTTATTACCAAGTTAGACTTGGCCAGACCTGGTTCCCTTATGTGTAGATTCGCGCAGCCTGCTGGTGTGACACTACTTTTTATTTTGTTGATTCTTTCCCCCAACATCATTCTTTTCCTTCTTAGTTGTGCCCATTCTTCATTGATTTCACGAAGCCTACTACTATTGTGCCCATTCTGGGTTCCCTCCTATCTTACTATTGAGACACTCACCTTCACCTTGCTCCTATTATAGGCCCATTGAATCCCTGGTAGCCGCAAATTCCCAGAGGGTTGTCTTATCAGGCAGACATTGTTCGTGCTCCCCCCTGTTTTCTTGTTGGCTTTGTCACAAACAGCTGGAGAGCTGCATCGCTGCAGTGAAATCAGATTTTTTATTCATATCTAGTTAGGCATTGGCACACCATACACCTGCACCCTACGTCGTCGATGGATGCTCACCCCCTTTTGTCCTCCAACCCATACGTGCACTCGCCTCCTATATTCGTGCCACTTTCCATTAGTCTTTTGGTGTATACTCCACCCTCGTGGAGTTGTTGCATACGGTGACCCCGTTTGCATACCCTGCTTTTCTTCCAAACTTGTCGGTTCGCAGCGGTCTACCGGTTCCATCGCTTTCATCACACCCTCATCAGTTGGCCGCTTCCTTGCTTCTATCGTTACACAATGTAGTGATCTAACCATCATATTACAATTTAGCATTGTTACCTCATGCAATCGGTTTTTCCATTGCTCAATCTCTTCATCGGAGTCTTATGTATAGGAATTTTCGTGTTCCCATGAGATTCTTTTGTCCGCTGTTGAATTTACCCGATCCTGATCTTGTGCTGTGATCTGGTAGATATGATCCAAGTCCTCATCAATCTCATCGTCGCGTATGGGTTCATTGTAGCATGCTCCTTCAGCTGGATCTAGTGGAATGACTATGCGTGGGGACTTCTTCTCAAATATCATCTTTCAATTTTTTAAATTAATGACTCCATTCATGTCCATGGCCTAGTATATCCCTAATAGTGCTGGGTAAGGGTTACTGTCATCCACAATTTCTATTACCTCAAAGTCTGTTTGTGTGCTCACGCCTTCTATATCCACTGTGACTCCTTCCAATCTCCCCATGGGTAAGATCTTTTGTTGGTCTGCCATCCGTAATTGAATAGGAGACCACTGTAATGGGGGCCTACCCATGCATTCCCATGTCTATTTAGGTAGGACATTCACATCTGACCCCAAGTCCAGAATGACCTGATCCATCTCATAGTCACCAATCTGGGCAGTCAACCGCATTCCCGCCTGGTGCCAAAGCATGCTTGCCTAGTTTCCTAACCATGTGCGATTCACCTGACCCTGTGCATCTAGTTATCAATTCTTATAATCTCCTCACAGATTTAGTGTCATGTAGCAGCTTCATGCATGTCTCTTAAAAGGTAGTTAGCAAAGAAGTATCCACCTCCGGCTTAATTTGATCCTTGCTACCCAAAGTAGAAGCATCCGTGAAGCTCTTCTTAGCTTCCATAAATGTTTCCTTCGTGTGTTCCAAATCAAATTTAGGTTGCTTTGTAGGGGCCTTGTGAACCCATGCATCCTCCTCAGGTTGCTTCCCCGTATCTTCTCCTGTAGTTGCACCACTTCTGAGCATCATGTTCACGTTAGGATCCTCCTCGTGTAGTTCTTACTTCATCATTTGGATGTTCTGGGTGGGAGTAGCCTGAAGCACCCCTTTTTCTTTCATTTGTGCAATTAGTGTAGGGCAATCTATTGCTTCATGATCGAATTGGTGACTGTACAGGAAACATGTTTTGGTCGAGTTCATGCAATCCCACGCGTAGTGACCATGTCCTGCACAATTGTAGCAAATTAATTTTCCTCGTCCTCACCCAAGTCTCATTCCTCCTTGTCCCCTTCTGCATCCCTAGAATCTGCCATGCGCTATTGCTGCAGCTAGATCTTGACCTCACGCCTCAGTCTGTATCCTATACGCAGGTGTCTGATCCATCAACAACTCATAACTTCAGCAATTGTGTTCGTCATGGCCCATCGATCTACAAAAATTGTAAAATAGTTGCTCAGGGGGTTGTATAAGTTTCTACAATAGATGGCAGTTTATTTGTGGTATGCTTTCCGCCTACCTGGTAGATCGCACACCAAAGTGCAGCCACCGTGCTTGGCCCTACTTGTGCCCCTGGTCGCAATGGCATTGGTCCCCCTCCCACCAGATAGTTTGCGAATATTGGGTAGTGTTCCTTATCATGGCCCTGGCCTTTACATTTTATGCATCACACCTCTGTGCACACCTCTGACTAGGGAGCCTTATCTCGTTTCAAACTTTTCATCTCTAAGCATAGGTTGTGTAGTTGCACGTGGATTTGTTGAACTCCCAACCCCGAATCCTGTATTGGAGTGTCATTCAATCTCATTGCTATCTCTAATGCTTTAGCTTGGGTTGAGATCTTTTGTTGTGTATTCCCACATTCAAGTGATCACTCGAGTACTTTATATACCACGTCAATGTGCAGTCCTGCATCACACTAACTAGAGAAGCCTTTTTGATGTTCTCATCTATTACGCCTTGGGATTTCCATACAGCCTTTACCATGAACCAGAACTGATCTGGTTCCTCATTTCCTACACCTCTAAGTAGCGGCAATTTGATCGCACTTGCCATCCCAACCCCTGGTGGTGGCGACGGTGGGGTAGGTGGAGATGGGTTGGATGTAGGTGAAGTAGGGGATGGTGTGGACGGTGGTGGTATTAGTGGAATGCACTGCTTTATCAATCAGACTGCGCTTCTCAGAGAGAACCCTGCAAGCTCCTCCTCGCTTTCTCGTGAGAGTGAAATCAGAGGATTGTTTTCTAATCCTTCAGTCCCTCAATAACCTCTTCCGTTCCTCGTTACACCAAACATCAATGGATGCGCATAACCCCTTTTTCACATAACAGAATTTTAATCCAAGTATTCAATGATTTGATGTACTTACCTCGGGGTCCTTGGAGAAAACGCCTTTTTGCCTCGTTATAACTCACAATTGTGTCTATCACAAACTCGGTTATAAACCCTCCTATTATTCGATCCAACCAGTGATCTACTGCCCAGGTGATTTTATCTTCAAATGCTTCCAGCCTATGCACCAACTCTGGAGTCCACACGATGGGCTGATCCAATCTACACCTTCTGTGACTGTCAACTAGCCTCGCAATCCACTCATATAGTTCTGTCAAGAAAGACATGAAGAAGATCTCATGGATTTCTATGTATATGTATCGATCCAGCCACCTTTCCTCAGATATTCGTGGGTTTTTGTTTTCTTGTACCATGAATTCGTGAAGCTTCAGATCCAACCAATCTTCAAGTTCTTTCTTCGTAGGGTTCCAGTGTTCCGACATCATACATCCCTTAGGAAGATCCTAATCTCGGCAACGGAACCATTTGTTGGCTTATTGGGCCTTGACCTAGGTTTGGAAGAGTTATTAGCCAAACAAATCCCATAGCTACCAACCCTTTTGGCAACATTCCGCGGAGCGCAGACTGAGGTCTCACCCAAGGTAGCAGGGGAGGGTGTAGGAACTAGGTTTCCACACCCTTGGGATGTCTTGATGTGGTCTAGAGGAGTCGTGAACTATTTTGCGGCCTCGCGCTACTCTGTACTGTTATCGGACTTCGTAAAGATCCACGTAGGTGCACTTTTTTATTAATGAAATTGTTACAGATCTGATCTTCTAGTTACCATCTTTAAGTAAACATTTAACAATGAAATCTAGTGTGTGCAATCATAATTCTTTCAAAGACATAAACTCATATAGCAGATGCATAAACTAGAATACATTAGATCTGCAATATTTCATAAACAACTTATCTTTATTAATATCTTCCGTCAATACAACCAGATCCGCCTTGTGCACTCAGCTGTAGGGGTCCGCGCACATAGCTATGGACTCTACCAGGCCTCTGCACACACAGCTGCAGAGCCTCTATCTGTCTACCAACACTCTTGACTCGGACTTACAGACGCAGAGATTATTGCCTTCACAAACCCATAACATTAAGATACCAAAAACCAAAAACTTACCTCTAGCCATAGAGCCTTGATCTATTTATACATTCCATGGTATACAGACCATGGGCAGGCAGACTCCCTTCCTATTATTTTACAGTATCCTTGGGCGGACAACCCGTTGACTTGACTCATTATAATTCACACTCCATGCACTTCGCGGAATCTTTACCATACTTTTACCCAAGATTGTGGGCTTTGAGCCCCAAAACCATTATGTGGGGCCTCCACTACCTAACACATGCCCCTCTTGATGACAATTGTAGCAAGAAATCGGAGCTTTGCCTCTTGTTATGCCCCCCCTTATACCTCCACCTCCTCATCCCCAAGGAGATTCAATGATCCTGTAGGAAGAATGATCCAATCAGTCAACTAGGGTGTCTAAGGCCTTACACTGATCAATGTGGTGAGTCAAAAAACCACAAAACTCACAGAAAAAATTGTTTGGCACATTTAAATAATTTTGTAAAATTGGACAAAGGCGTCAAAGATGTTCGTAAGTCCTACATATTTCACAATATTCATTCGGATTTGTACCCTACTGATTAGGAAATGTATGGAATTGTTTGTGCCCTTCATATAAATTTTGCGTATCAACCTACACAACTCTGGCAATAGGAAAAGATATGGAAGGTCCCGCTAGTATGGAGGGAGTGCTTGGGCCCCATAGTCTTCGGCACTCCGTGGCATGATACCCCTTAATATGGCAGCTGGTGCACCGTATGTGTGGTCACGAAGGCCACATTGATTTCATGTCCCTCGGCTTCTCTACCATCAGTGATTTGATGTTGCAGTCTTATGAGAGTGGGATTATGGGAAATTATTCCTCCTTGGTGTTCATGTGGGTATCCTGCCATGGCCTTAATTTGAGTTGCTTGTACCATAGTGTCTTAGAAAGTATCAATATTCAGTGGATTCAATGACATGTGGGTAAGTGGAAATAGTGCTTTGATGAACTAATTGTTAGAAAATTATATATTACAGAGAAATGGAACACATAAAATATTGCAGAAATATCAACGCAGAAAATGCATAAAACAAGAGAGACACAGATATACGTGGTTCACCCAGTTTGGGCTACGTCCATGGAGAAACAACTAGTCCTTCCTTTTATATTATCCAGCAAACTAAAGAGATACAACCTACAACAGATCTGTTGTAAAACCCTCTTCACTCAATCTCCTCTCTTTCTCACTCAAAATACAGATCTACATAGACACAATACAATTCCCTCGTATATAGTGAGGGGTTGCCTTCTAGGGCAGAAAACCCTAAATTAAACATAACTTCTACCGTCAGATCTATGCCTAATGAATGGTCCAAATTGACTAGAAATTATTATAATTTTACAAGGCAATTTTACATCTATTGTTAGCTTCAAGGGTGCTGCCCCCGAAACCCCCCGCCAGGGGAGGCCTCCCCAAAGGTCGTAGCTTCCCCCCCTGGACCCCCCCTGCAGTGAATATTTGATGGGTGGTGTTGCCACCCCATTTTGAACTGGGGTCCAATGTGGCGATACCTTTGAATACAGAAGATAATTAGGCTCCACACCCAACACTAATCCTATTAATGATTGGGGTCAATAGTGCAGCTCAGATTTCCAATGGCTTACTTAAATATTTGCATAATCTCTCAGGCGGTTTATCCTTCCCACTGCTTGATCTCCCATAATTCAGATAGCCTCTGTTGGTTCGTCTGTGGGAGTTAAAACACTTGAACAAATTACTGTCAAACTTCATCTATCGTCGGATCTGCTATAATGAGGACCACTTGATGAACCATCGCAGTGCTTTGTCTACAAGAGTGGTTTGAAATTCAATCAACTTCATGGCATTTGGAGTTTGGTGAGTTCTCTAGATAGCCTCACACGGGTACCAATGTTGTTTGACATCCTCATTACCTTTCCCAGAGAACTCAAGAAATCGGGTAAAGTATCCTGCCATGTTACTAGCTATACACATTTGAATAGACATAACGAGTATGAATCCTTAGGAACCTAGTTGTGATACTTCGTGGAGACCTAAACTACAATTACTATTTATACAACTATAGGTACCAACCTTGAAGGTATTATGTACTATGTAGACCTTTATAACTTTAACTAGCTTAGATAAAAACTAACTAGGGTTGTGATAAAGTACCAGGGGAAGGTTGGAGGAAGTACTACCTGAGTTGCTAGAAAATGAATCGATATTTGTGGGAGACACATAATTCTCAGAAAAAATCTTCTCATATTGAAGTGTGTGTCATCATCAGGGCCCTCCTCGAGGCCTATAGGGCCCGATCCATCTGGCATCCCCATCTCTGTTGGTGGAGTGAAATATCTACTACTTCTCTCAACTTTTGTCACTGTGGCAGTCTTGATCTCTCCTCTTGGACCTGGTTTCATTCTATATTCATCCCCATTAATTCACAACTTCAACCAACTTCTTTCTCCTTGTTGCATTTCTGAATTTCTTAACATTGTTCCTGCTTGGTGTATCTCCTTTTATCATATATAGATCTCCTGTAAGGCTTTCTCCCACCATTCTTTAGCTATCTATGCTCTCCTTTGTGCTCTCAGATCTCTAGTCTTCCAAAAGTCATCCACATCCATCTCTCCATTGTTTTCATAGCTCCTAGTCAGGTAACGTTCCTCCCCTTATTTAAGCTACCATGGGTGAGCCATGGAACACTAGTAAGTTCTCTTCTACCATTAAAAATTTAATCCACAATGATATCTCCTTCAACAGTCTTTCTCACAATTTTGAATTTAACATGACCTTAGCCTTAGAAAAGGATTGATGACCCTTCACAACAAACTCCATAATATACCCCTCTAGAGTGGCCTGTACCAACAAGTCGACAACTCAAGTTAGGTCCAATACAAGTCGATGTAACCCAATAAGATCAGCTTGGGTCCAGGTATGAGGAGATTGACTTTGGCTTCCATTATTTTCTTTTATTTGTAACTTTCATAACCAATTGTAGAGGTCCTATGGGAACTTGCACTAAAAGATCTCGTACTCATCACTTGCAAGCTCTGCGTACAAAATTTCTTCCTTCAGCCACTTCACACTTTGGTGACAGAGTTGCACTTGTTGGGAGGTAAACCGCTCTACTTGTTCATGCCACCAATCTTGCAGATCCTTCTAAAAAATTCTTGACACCATATTCCAGATCCCTTTGAGATATTTTAGGTCCCAACAACAGAACCATTTGTGGTTGAAAAATTATGGATGGGTCTAAAAGTGTGTGTTATATTCTAGCGTAATGACGAAATTTTCACCTTACTCACTAAGAATAAGGCATCTCACTAGAGGCGTGTCATGAACTTACTTATTTAAGGGGTTGGAACTAGACATAGGAAGGAATCACACAAAAGCTAACAATTCTATCTAACTCAAAAACACTGCATCAATTGTATAACCATTGCGAAAGAAAACAACTGAATCATTCACAGGAACATAGAATTTACACATGCATTCATAATAAAAATTTTGAAGGGTCACATAAAACTAATACATATGAATTCACAATCATCCCCGCAACTCCCTTTCATTAGTTTCAACTATCAGTACATTTGGGCTCTAATGCCTTCTTAATGGAATACGAAACTAGAACACAAACTAATACGGGACCAAGAGATCACATTCTCATGTGAAGCTCGATAGGCTCTGTGACAAAATTTCAGTACACACCCCTTTCTCCCCCTCAATTTGGATTTCCCTTCAACTTTAATGCACTCTGCTCACCTAGATTGTTGGTTTCTTCCTTGGATGCCCCGCCCTTTCCTTCTCGACTTCTTCTGTTGCTCGATTGTGACTGCTTTCTTTGCTATTGACAATTGTTTCAACTTGGTTGTGACTGCATGTG
The DNA here is from genome assembly GCA_000404065.3 of Pinus taeda. Taxonomy (NCBI): domain Eukaryota; kingdom Viridiplantae; phylum Streptophyta; class Pinopsida; order Pinales; family Pinaceae; genus Pinus; species Pinus taeda. The sequence goes on from APFE030178592.1 coordinate 34,030, forward strand.
CCCCTATTTCCCTGGCCAACTTTCTGCAACTACCAGAATTTAGTGGATTCATTCTCCTTCCTCGACTACTTTCTCCGTGACTTCACGTTAGTCAGATTTTGTCAAAACATTTCAAAGCTTTTCTCCCTAAAGGAAGCACCGAACAAGGTCATAAACTTTCATCACAATTGTTGGAGTGTTCCCATGCACTTATTGTCATGTTTTCATGAACTTTCATCACATTTTTTGGGGTGTTTCCATGAACTTATTTTGATTTTGACACCTTCATTAAAATCATTAGGGTGTAGATACAAATTTTCTTTCCAAAGAGTTAAGAGATAGAAAATGGAGCAAGGATTGGAAAGTGTGATAACTAAATCGTTTATGAATAAAATATCTAAAATATTTGGAAAATAAAGATATCCATTTATGATAAATAAAGAATATATAAAATTATGAGGAAATTATATTATTAGATTACAAATGATAAGTGATAATAAATGTGGGATGTTGTCTCCTTTAATATTTCTCTTGGCACTTGTAGAAGTGGGTATTCTACCTTGTACACTAATCACCATTAGTAATTTTAATTTTTACTCGTTTTTTTTTCTTGCTAACAATTGATATGAAATGAGTAATATCATAGTGGCTTGTGGACTACTCATAGTTACTTAAGCATTTTGTTTTGCATTTGCTTTAGCTAGTGGATTATTCTCCCCAATGATATATGTCTAATCCTATTTCATTCGATCTCACAAATTTCATGACAAGTTTTTTTAGTTATGGATTCATTCAACTTTCAGAGACAAGGTTTGATTATAGTGGTAGTGGTGGACTATTCTTAATTCTATTAGTTGCATTGCTATCACTAGTTATCACTCCTATTTGAATTTTACTAGTTAACAATTTTGTACACCCCTCATGCAAAGATTAAATGAGAAAAAATTATTTGAAAATTATAATCATATAATATCCCTCTTTGGTCTTCATTTTTATTTATTTTCCTTTCCCTTCAGAATAATATCGTTAATTAGTTTGAACATGTACTTTTTTTTCTTTAAACTTTGGATGAAAGTAACCCTTCTATGCTCCCATATTTTGTTGCAATAACTTGATGTCTCAACTCTCCAACTCATCCTTTTATGATTCAATTGACATTAGAAGGTTGAATTTTGATGCTCTATATTTCCTAAAAAATGTCTTTAAGCCCTTCTCCACCACATTTACTTTGTAGCGGTTTCTTTTTAGACAAATGAAGTTTCAATTCTCACTCACTTGATTGATATGCATAAAATTAGGTTATTTTGTCTCTTTCAAGATTCTGTCTTAAAAGTATAGGGGTGGGGGTGGATAATATGACAATAATATTTATGAGAGTGGGGGTGTGGGGAGATAATATGAAAATCATGAATATGATGTGCATAGTATCTCTCTCGATCCCCACCTCCATCTTCATCTTAAATATGATATTGTTCAACTCCACCCCCACTCCATATTCATCTCTATTTAAATTATCATGCTTGGAGTACGAAAAATAAACCGTCATTCAATGGATTTGAGGATTTTAGAGTACAATTCATACATCTAACATATTCATTCACTTCTTTATGCACCTTTCATATTTACAAATCAAAAGAGAAAAATTCCATTTTTGTTTGAAGAATCCATGATTATAGTTTTAATATAGAGGAACTTAAAATCGAATGAGAATGAGATCATTCTCATGCAAGAATGTTAGTCACACTATTTCTTACAATCCCACAAAACATTCCCTTGATTCAAGTGTAAATGTGCAATGACATTATCTCTTTAACTCAAATTTTTCCATGGTCAAAATGCAATGCAAAGATAAAAGTTTTTTTATAAGCCTCCTTTCAACGAATGGAAATTTAAAGTTCACGAACTATAATTAATCATTCTTCCATTCAAATCCTACTTTGCTTTAATTTCACCAACTAAATCTAGGGCATAATATGCCACGAAATGGAAAAAGTGATCCTTCAACCTTCTCCTTTAGGAGTAAACTCACATGAAATATATATTTTTTAATCAATGAAACATAAAAGTGCTAAAAGTTCATACATAGGTGTTCTCTTCTACTTTGCCTAAATTTCACCAATTGAAACTATGGCATATATGCCATGCAATGGAGAAAGTGATCCTTGAAGCTTCTCTGTTAGGAGCAATCTCACATGAGATGTGGATTTTTTTTTAATCAATGAAACATAGAAGCACTAAAATTTCATACATATAAAGGTTTTCCCTTTATGCTTAAGTGGCATTGTTTTAGTCTTCTCGAAATTAAGAGCAATGGATGCTTCAATTCATATTTCATTCATAAATTTATATAATTATACAATTTTCTTTGGGATCATTTTAATTTTTTATGTTTCTTTTATTTAGGGGTGATAATGTTTTTGGTAAGATTGTAGGTTTTTGTAATTTAAAATGTATTTTAAAATGTATAAGTGAATTTACCTCTCTGAAAAATCGATAGAACACCTAGAATTATATCGATTTCAAAGCTCAAACTTGTATTTCTAACAAATCCCAAATGAAAAATATTCCTGAAAGAAAAAAAAAACCATAAAAAAATTAGACTAGGGTATTCTCTTAATTGCGCAACAAATATAGAGTGAATCTACAATGTAAAATTTCTTTGAAATTAATATTCACTTCCAATTCAAATGGGATATTGGTTTGCTAATCTAGTTTTCCTCTGAGATGTGAAATTGGTTTTATTGAACTTTGTTCCATCATGTTTCTAACTATGCTATTGGTTTTTTTGAACTTCATTCAATCATGGTCCTAAGGAATGCATTCTCAACTTTCTAGTATGTTTTAGAAACTTACTGTTGTATAAGATAATTTGATCCCCAACTGCAAATGACTTTCGTTTTATGTGCCAGTGATGCCACGCTTTCTACCTCTCCTTCTTAACAACTTAGTGAAAATATACTAGAAATCAAGCCTTATCTAACTCCTAGATCTCATCCAACTACTTCGTAATTTATTCATCCTCTAACATGTGAGTGGCCTATGTAATGAAAATGTTTGGAATGCTGAACTTGGCGGGTACTACAGATTCTCACCCATAAGGAAGTTGGAACGATGTATAATTTTGCATACACTCGATGGTTATACGGTAGGCCCATAAAACAACCCAAACCCACTCGTCCAAGTCATCTCGGTTGGTAGATCATATCTTGGTGATGTTGAGATTGCAACAAGATGATGGAGCTTAGTGAAAAGAGTCTCCTTCACAAAGTGGGCCCGCAGGCAAATTATGGCGCAAAGTCTATTTTTAAACTATGTCTATTTTTAGACATATGGATCATGTCTATGAGTTGCAGGATGCTGTTTATGGATGATTGGTAAAGTTGGCAAAAATAGATGGACTTCTATTTTTAGACAACAGCGGTGACACTGTCAAGTCTAATTATAGAGCAGTCAAATATTATTAGCTTATAATAATATTTAGACTATAAACTTTATCTTATTCTCTTGGAGCACTTCAGTTTGAGCTACAGATGTGGCACATGCAGTTGTCAGAAGGAAATACGTTTTCTTTGTGGGCCAGTTGAGTTGTTGCATGAATGACTTCAGTTAGAACTCAATCAGTTGAGTTTGGTGGAGTTGATTTTGGAGTTGATGGAGTTGTGTTCAGTTTGACTTGGTTAAACTAGTTGTAATTAGTCTAACTGCAAATAGACTAATGACGAGTTGTTAAACTAATTATTAACTCATAATGCAACTATAATACATCAGTTAACTCAGTTGCATGTCAGTGCATGTTCAGTTTAGCAGGGACAGGTGTTAGAGGATCAGATTGCTATCAGTTGTGACTATAGTTGTGCATGAGGATTTGCACAATCAATGGGATTGAGTTATGCCAATGAGAATTGGCCAATACCAAGTGATTATAGCCTCTACTCACATGATTCCCAGTGTGAGTGATTCTTTTGAGGTAAATACGAGTTTGGTTCAACCATTCTCATCCATTCTTGAGAAGGTATTGAGCAGTG
>APFE030178592.1:39484-90195 GCA_000404065.3 Pinus taeda
CGGATCTTCATCAAAGGGAGCTGATGAAGAAAATTGCACTTTGGCTGCTAAAGCAAAGAAAGGGAAGAGCAAGAAAGCTTCTCAGTCTGGTGTGAAAGGCAAGAAGTAGGACATATCCAAGGTGAAGTGTTTTCACTGTCACCAGCACGGACATTATGCCACTAATTGTCTGCAAAAGAAGAAGAACAAGCAAGCTGCTAGATCTGTAGTAGGAGAGGCTCTAGCCTCACAGTTTGAGCTTGATTTTTCATTGATCGCATACTTGCTTTCAAGTGTGATGGGATTGGTGTGGTTCTTGGATAGTGGTGCGTCTTTTCACATGACGAGAGATAGAGATTTTTTTCTGATCTGGAGGACAAAGATCTTGGAGTGCACATCGAGATGGGCGATGATGGTAGATACAGTGTGACAGTATCGGTACCATTTCCTTTGAGAGGGAGTTTGGTAAACCCTTTGCATTGAAGGAAGTCATGCATGTTCCAGGATTGAAGAAGAATCTTATCTCTGTGGTGATGTTAGAAGACAAGGGGTATGATGTTGTTTTCGGCAAGGGAAAAGCTTTCCTGCGTAGCAAGACAACAGGTGAGACCCGGAAGATAGGGGTTTGAGTAAGGAACCTTTATCAGTTGCATGTAGATGGATGCGCAACAATGGCAGGCAAGGCAGAAGGATTAGTGAGCCGGGATGATGGCGAGTTGTGGCACAGGAGATTGGGTCACCTTCACCATGGAGCCTTGAAGATACTGCAGCAGATCACTACAGGGCTTCCTAAAGGCACACTTGCGCAGTCAGATCAGTGCAAGGGGTGTACTTTGGGGAAGTTTGTGAAAGCCACTTTCACGAGAAGGATAGTCGCGCCACGACGATCCTTGAGAGAATTCACATAGACGTGTGTGGACCTTTCTCAGTTGCTTCGACAGCAAAACACAGGTATTATGTGATTTTTGTTGATGATTTCTCTCGTAAGTGCTGGATCTTCTTCATGCAGAAGAAGAGCAAGACATATTCAAAGTTTTGTGAATTCAAAGCACTAGTCGAGAAGGAGTCGGGGAAGAAGGTGAGGGCTCTTAGGAGCGATAATGGTGGTGAATACATCTCGGACGAGTTCAAGGATTTCTACAAGGCAAAAGGGATTCGAAGAGAGCTCATAGCTCCCCATAACCCACAACAAAATAGGGTAGTTGAGCCGAATAACAGAATGATCATGGGTGCCGCACAGGCGATGTTGCATGATCAGGGCCCACCCCTTCACTTGTGGGCGGAAGCATGCAATACAACAGTTTATGTGCATAACCGTTGTCCTCATAAGATACTTGGCATGAGTACACCCGAGGAGACTTATTCTGGTAAGAAGCCCGATCTTTCTCATTTGAGGATTTTTGGTGCTAACGTTTACATGCATGTGACGAAGGATGCCAGGAAGAAGTTGGAGCTGACCGCAAAGGTTGGGATATTTGTGGGGTACACTGATACACCCCACAACTATCGTATGTATTTTCTAGACAGTGGTAAAATTGTTGTGTGATGGGATATAAAATTTCAGGAGGAGAAAGCCATGAAGTGTTCGCTTGAGAGGGAGCTACATTTGCATGTAGATGAGGAGCTATTAGTTCCTAAGGATGAGCTTCAGGACGTGGATCAGCCACAGGACGAGGTTCATGGAGTGGAAGAGACCACTCAAGTAGCGCCAACCATTAGAGGGTGAAAGTGCTTAACAGAAGCTGAGCAACTGGCTCAAGATGGAGAGAAAGTTGTAGGACCACCTACAGCCCAACGTAGACAAAGACAGTCACCTGATCGGTACACTGGATACATGGCTCTTATGAGCAAGTGTGTTGTGACTGAGCCATCCTCTTTCAAGGAAGCTGTGGAGGGTCCCACATGGGTAGATGCCATGGTGGAAGAGTATGATTCTATTATCAGAAACAGTGCATGGGAGATTGTTCCTAGACCGGAAGGGAAATCAGTGTTGGGTTCAAGATGGATCTACAAAGTTAAGTAGGTAGCTGATGGGAGTGTGGAGAAGTACAAGGAAAGATTTGTTGCCCGAGGCTTTTCACAGATAGAGGGGATCGATTATGAGGAGACCTTTGCACCTTTCCAAGGTATTCTTCCATACGAACAATTCTTTCTCTCTCAGCGCAGATGGGATGGCACATTCATCAGTTGGATGTGAAGACTGCGTTCCTTCCTAGAGGTTGGAGGAAGGAGGATGCTACTTCAGCAAAGGTAGTGGATGCCACTGGTTACCAGTAGTTGGTGGAGTCGCATGTGTGCAGGCTCAAGAGAGGCACATCGGGATATGGATTGGATGAGGTGAAGCTATGTGGCTTCACGGATGCAGATTGGGCAGGGAGCCCAATGGATAGAAAGAGCACATCAGGAGGGTTCTTCAGTATTGGATCGACAACATTTTCTTGGTACAGCAGGAAGCAGAGATCCATGGCACTCATTTCAGCAGAGGCCGAGTATATGGTAGCAAGTTTTGCTGCATGTGAGGCTATATGGATGAGGAAGATTCTGGTTGGTTTGTTCAGTTCTCATTTGGATCCTACTGTGATTTACTATGATAAAAAGAGTTGCATTAAACTCTAGGCTAATCCTGTATTTCATGATAGATCTAAACACATTGACATCAGGTACCATCATATTAGAGATTGTGTGCAGCGGAGGATCATATTATTTTCATACATTCCAATAAAGGATCAGGATGATGATATTCTGACGAAGGCTCTCACCAGGAGAAAATTCGAATACCACCGAGGTAGGATAGGGGTTGCTGATAATCCATATCTTGTCAAGAGGGAGTGTTGAGATTGCAACAAGATGATGGAGCTTAGTGAAAAGAGTCCCCTTCACTAAGTGGGCCCGCAGGCAAATTATGGCGTAAAGTCTATTTTTAGACTATGTCTATTTTTAGACATATGGATCATGTCTATGAGTTGCAGGATGCTGTTAATGGATGATAGGTCAAGTTGGAAAAAATAGATGGACTTCTATTTTTAGACAACAGCAGTGACACTGTCAAGTCTAATTATAGAGCAGTCAAATATTATTAGCTTATAATAATATTTAGACTATAAAATTTATCTTATTCTCTTGGAGAACTTTAGTTTGAGCTACAGATGTGGCACATGCAGCTGTCAGAAGGAAATACATTTTATTTGTGGTTCAGTTGAGTTGTTGCATGCATGACTTCAGTTAGAACTCAATTAGTTGAGTTTGGTGGAGTTGATTGTGGAGTTGATGGAGTTGTGTTCAGTTTGACTTGGTTAAACTAGTTGTAATTAGTCTAACTACAAATAGACTAATGATGAGTTGTTAAACTAATTATAACTCATAATGCAACTAAAGAATACATCAGTTAACTCAGTTGCATGTCAGTGCATGTTCAGTTCAGCAGGGACAGGTGTTAGAGGATCAGATTGCTATCACTTGTGACTATAGTTGTGCATGAGGATTTGCACAATCAATGGGATTGAGTTATGCCAATGAGAATTGGCCAATACCAAGTGATTATAGCCTTTGCTCATGTGATTCCCAGTGTGAATGATTCTTTTGAGGTAAATACGAGTTTGGTTCAACCATTCTCATCCATTCTTGAGCAGGGATTGAGCAGTGGAGGCAAGCAAGCAGTGAAATATATTTGGAGATCAGATCTGAGCTGTATTGTGTGTAACAGGTGGAGATAGTTCTGGATACTTGTGAGAAGTATTGACTATTGTAATGTTACATGTTCTCAGTCATTAATATATAGATAGTGTGGGGTTTTCAGCTGTAAGCTTTCCCGGGTTACATACTGTGTTAATGTGTGCATGCTCTTGATGTTTTATTGTTATTGATGCTGCTATATTGATGATCAACGTAGAGGAGCTTATGTATTGTGTATGTATTCCACAATAGTACATGATTAGCATAATATCCATTGAATATGTGTTTATTATTCAAAATTTCTACAGGTGAGGCCTCTCTCTAGGATTTTGTTAAAAGCTTCCACAGTGCCATTTTCTTAGGTGTGGTGTGGGATTCTCTTATAATGTTTGATCATAAAGTTCTACAACAATGAGGTGACTATCTCATTAATGAAGTGGGTCCCCAGGTCACTTGTTAGGCTTCGAGGGAAACCAAACCAAGTGATAATATTCTCAAAGATGAACCTGGTGGCAGTGTCTGCAATGCAATCCTTGGCTAGAGCAGCTTCAACCCATATGGTAAGGTAATCAGTGGAGGTGATAATATATCTGGCATGTGAGTGATGTTTCGATGGGTTAATGGGTCCCACAAATTCTATCACCCATTTCACCAATGCCTGGAGTGCTCGTACTGGCTGCAAAGGGAGTTCATCCCAGTGTGATGACCTTCCCATGCATTGGAAATCATCTCATTTCTTGGCATATTCCTTTGCATCTTGGAAAAGTGTGGGCCACCATAGCCCTGCCTACAACACCTTTCTCACAGTGGCTTTCCCACCCATATGTCCATTTATAACAACTGAATGGCATTCCGATAGCACATGATAAACGATCAAGGACACACTGTCACTATATTTGGTCAAGGCCTATCTTATAGAATTGTCCAATGATAAATTGGTAATTTGTAGCTTGAGCTACCATGTGCCTTAATTATGTCATTGTATACTCCTCCCAGCATTTTCCTGTGGTTAGGAACAATGCAATGTATTCCAAGTAATCAAGTATGGCCTCAACCTGAAATAGCTCAATTTCTGATAGTTGATCATCTATTGACCCACCAGCTTCACCCGATTCTAGCCAAGAAAGATGACTGGGACCCATATTCATCCTTCCTGGCTTGAAAATTACTTTGAATGTGAACTCCTGGAATAGAAAAATCCATCTACAAATCCTTCCTTCAAGTACAAGCTTGTTCACTAGATACTTTAGGGTAGATTGATTAGTAAAGAACTTGAACATGCCATGAGAAGATAGTTCCATAACTTTTGTAGTGAGTATACCATTGTGAGAGCTTCATGCTCAGTTTTTGTATATTTATTTTACACCGTGTAAATTTTTCTGCTAGAAAAGTAGATTGGGTGATCAAGGTTATCATCTCCGAGCTGAGCCAAAAAAACTCCCAAAGCAACTCCTAAGGCATCAATATGGACATGAAATTGCTTCTTCCAATCCAGATAAACTAGGATTGGAATGCTTACCAGCTTTTCTTTTAGCACATTGAAGTCAAATTCACATTCATCGAACAATGCAAACCTTTTAGATTTATTCAACAACTTCTCCAGTGGCACAATGATTGAGGCATAGTTGCAGATGAACCTGCGGAAATATCCTGTGTGGCTGAGGGTTGATATCAGCTTCTTAACACTTGTCGGTGGAGGAATATTTAGGATTACCACAACCTTAGTAGGATTGAACAATACTCCCTCTTTGCAACTATATGGCCCAGAAGTGTTCGAAAGGGGAAAACAAAAATGCACTTCTTCAAGTTAAAGGAGATCTGCAACTACCTACAGTGGTCAAACTTCACTCAGAGCAAGCTAGAATGTTTTTTTAATAAAATGTAGATTATCAAATCATCGATGTACATCTCCAAAAACCTGTGAATATAGTCCCGAAAGATAGCAATTACGATCCTTGAAAACATTGTTGGCACATTCTTCAATCCAAAGGGCATGACATGGTAGGCATAGGACCCCTATTCAATGTGGTTTTCTTTATATCCTCTTCTGTAATACAGACTTGGTGGTAGCTAGAGAACCTATATGTTGAATAATAGGATTTGTTACCTGTAACTATCTAGGAATTCATCGTTGAATGGAGTAGTGAAGGGGTCATGAACGCAAGTATTGTTTGGACTTCTGTAATCCACATAGACCCAAATTTCTTTGGAGTCCTTTTTGTTATGTATGACCATTGGATTGACCCACTCAACCTCATCAACTAGGAAGATAAGCCCTGCTACCAACATTTTTTCATCTCCTTCTTCACCTTCTCCTTGACCCTCAAATTCAATATATATGGTCGATGTTTCACTAGTCTCACATCTAGTTTAAACACAATCTTCATTTCACCCAACTCTCCCTTAATCCCTTTAAGCTCCACAATAGATGAAGGGAATAGGTATTTTTACTCTCTTAGAAGACTTCCTTGGTAATCTGTTCATCCCAATAATGCCCAACCAAAGCTAATTTTGGCTTCTCCTCAGTGTCGATATTGTGCTTCCTAAACGTTAGAGGTAGTAGCTGTGAACTAGTGGTTACAGGCCCATGTTTGATGCTTCTCTCCCCTTTAGGTTCCTTAAATGGAAATTTCTGTAATTCTAAATCATCCCCATCGGGTTCCAAGTTTATCTTTCTGCAAGCCATAACTTCATGGAACGTGGATTCATATATGTGATAGAAGGCATCCTAATCAAACTAGTCCTCATTAAGCTTACCTACCAAGAGAAAAACCATTTTTACTGCTTGAACAGAAAATTTTATCCCCTTTTCATCAGTGATGAAGGAAAAATCACTGATAAATTGAGTTGTCACATAGTCCCATTCATCGGTATGCCTCCTTATTTCCTCCTTTACGTACGACGCTTGCGAAAATGTCCCTAGAGTGTGGATGAATCTATGCACCCACAAATCTTCCATAAGTCATTCTCTAATCCATCTGCATTTACATTCTTATAGGTGTTGATAGGGTTAGTATTCCCTCGATACTTAGTGAAATTGGATAGGTAGTCTTCTAAATACCTGAATTTGGCTATCAATGCAGACATAACTACCTGCCACTCTTTGAGATGGTTGCGGTGAGAGCCCCACCACCTTGTCGACGTCGCTTGGAGTGTGACATCCAGCAAGGGAACTTAATGTATTTCCAATATGGTTGAATCAACTTCATTGATAAAATCAGTAATAGAACCCATACCATCAAAAATAGGAAATTCTCGTACCTTGGTACCAACCCAGTGGATATGGTAGATCATCACACATTTCCTAGTGTTGATCTTGTGTCCAATTTGTTTCCAATCATCCCTCGCAGCCTCAGATCCAACTTCAGAGCTTTGAACACTTCTTCAATTAATCAACCCTCTTGCCATAGGATTAATGTAATATTCCCTTTTTCCTACTGTCGGCTGGTATAACTTGTCCAGTAACTTGGGTTCTTCTATTTCGTCTGTTGGCTTGGTGAACCTCAACCCTTGATAAGGGTCCAAGGGTTGGATCACCCAGACTCCCTCCACTTCAAAGTTCATGGTTTCTCTCTTCAGTTCAATTACTGCATAATTTTCAAAGGCCCAATCTATTCCTAACAATGTCGGATATGGGTCTTTGTCTCCCATAATGTCTATTACCTCAAATTCTACATAAGTATTTACACTTGTTATGTCGACTTCTACATATTCTAAACTTCCAACTTGGAGGATACGATATTTATTCTCGATGCATAAATGATCATAGAGAACACCAACTTAGACCTTCCCAAGGCTTCCCATGTTTTCCTTGGTAGAATATTCACATTTGAACCCAAGTCTAGCATTGTATCTTTGATCTAGAATCCTGTAATCTAGGTGTCAGCCCGAAATTCCCTACATGTCCTTTTCTTGTTCCTTCGCACCTATCTAGAGTGTCTTTCAAAAAAATTGGCAGAAATGAGTCCTTCCATGAGCTCCCCATCCTTGACAAAAACTTTAAGGTTTTTCCACAACTTCCCTTGTAGAAAATATGTATGTAGGTTAACCCGATAATGCAATATAAATCAAAGCAGAATACTATAACCTAATTATACTATCAATTTGTGGAAGCTTGAAGATCGAGCTAAACAATATAACCAGAAGAAGAAGAATCAATCCCACAATAAACATGAAAATACTTTGGGGAAATTCTCAGCTAGAAACCCCACTATCTGTATTATCATACAAGGTGGAAATACATATGGATTATACAAATCCTTAGCTCTCATAGCTAGCCAGCTCTCAGTATAATCCTCACAGATGCTCACAGGAAATCTTGGCTTCTCTCTAGCCTTCCTCTCTACCCTCCAAGCTCCTATTTCCTTGCGTTGTTCCTCTGGGATGATTCTCTTTCAACCAATTGGAAAACCTCTTCTACCCAGTGGATGATCTTTCTCACACACTGTTAGAAATGTGTAATCCTCAAGGAATGATTTATTGACTGCATGCATGAGTTTTCTCTATAATAAAACACATGCAACTGATAGTACATTGTCCTTTACTTTAGTCTCAACTGGATCTTTCTCAGAATAGACATGCATGAGTTTCTGATGAGGGAATCTTTAGTTAACTGGAGTAGCACTAGTTGAGTACATGCATGCATCAACTAACTGTTAACTCTCTATTAGTTCCTCAAACAGTTTGGAACTAATTTATCTGGACTTAACTCAGTAAACTGAGTTAACTGATTACAACTCAAATATAACTCAATCTTATATCCTTAATTTAAGGGATAACTCTTGCATGACTTCAAAAATACTTCTAACTTGAATTTCTCCAACTAATTAATTCAAAATGAATTAATTAATTAATTCCAAGTAGCTGTTAAGACTAAATTCGATTTTAATTCACAATTTAATTCAAGGAAAAATTAAATTGGAATATTCTTGTTGCCATATTTCAACATCCCTAGCATTTTCTCATCATTCATGATTTGTATAAACAACATGAACCATTATGCTATAGGTTGGGAATTAGGTTGCAATAGTTTTGGAATTTTGGCCTTTGAAGGTTCTTGTTGTTCTCCTTAGGGTTCATCAGTTGGAATCAATTTGTTAAAAATCTCCACGGCCATTTTGTAGTACTACTTTTGTTGGCTGGAATCATATGAGCACTTTAGTGAGGCAAGCTTTATGATCCTTGGCTGTTCAATAGCTCCAAATTTAGCTCTGGTCTTCTTTCTTCCACGGGTGACTATGCTAATGTTTGAGAGTGGAGGTGGCTCAATTTCTCTTGGTTATAAATTAATTAAATTTTATCCCCTTTGATGGTTGCACTCTTCCCATCTGGAAATTATCTCTGGTTAATCTTATGTTGCATGTATGTTGACCCTGCACTGAGAGCACCAAAGTCTTCTAGGTAGTGGACAGTCTCTTGCAACATGCCCCTCTTGATCACAATTGTAGCAACAAATCAAACCTTTTCCTCATGTTCTTCCCCACCTTGTTCCTCCACCTCCTCTTCCTCGAGGAGCTTCATTGATCTTGTAGTAGAACGATCCAATCAGTTGGCTAGGGCATCTAAGGCCTTACATTGATCAATGTGGTGAGTTGAAAAACCACAAAACTCACATAAAATGTTTTTTGGCACACTTGAATACTTTTGTAATATTGGACAGAGGAAACAGAGATGTTTGGAAGCCTTGCAAATTTCACAACACTCATTTAGAGTTGTACCCTGCTGATTAGGAAAGGCATGGAATTGTGTGTGCCCAGTATATAAATTTTGTGTATCAACCTGCACAACTCTAGTAGCAGAAAAATATATGGAAGGCCTCTCATGTATGGAGGGAATGCTTGGGCCCCATAGCCTTGGTAACTCCGTGGCATGATACCCCTCAATATGGCATTTGGTACACCATATGTGTGGTCACGAAGGTCACATTGGCTACATGTCCCTCAGCTTCTCTGCCAGATCAACAATCTAGTGTCGCAGTCCTATGAGAGTGGGGTCATGGGAAATTGTTCATCCTCGGTGTTCATGTGGGTATATTTTCATGGCATCAATTTGAGTTTCTTGTTCTAGGGTGTCTTACAGACTATCAATCTCCGGTTGAGTCAGCGACATGTGAGTAAGTGGCAATAGCGCTTTGATGAACTAATATCGTTGATGATTGGGGTCAATAGGGCAGCTCATCTTTCTAATGGCATCCTTAAATATTTTCATAATCTCCCAAGAAATTTCTCATTCCCATCATTTGATCTCCTACAATTCAGATAGCCCATGTTGTTTAGTCTATAGGAGTTTAAAATCTTGAACAAATTCTCGTCATAAGTTTGTCTATTATCAAATTCTGTTGTAATGCAGACCACTTGAACAACTATCATAGTGCTTTTTCTAGAAGAGTGGTCTGAAATTCAATCAACTTCATGGAATTTTGAGTTTGGAAAGCCCTCTAGATAGCCTCACATAGGTATCAATGTTGTTTGACATCCTCATTCCCTTTCCCAGAGAACTAAGGATATCGGGTAAAGGATCTCGCCATGTTACTATCCATACACAGTTGAACTGGCGGAATGAGTATGAATCCTTGGGAACCTGGTTGCGATGTTCCATGTAGACCGAAACTCCAATTACTATTTCTACCACTAGAGGTACCAGCCTTGAATATATTATGTACTTTGTGGACCTTTATAACTTTAACTATCTTAGATAAAAACTAACCAGGGTTGTGATAAAGTACCAGGGGAAGGTTGGGGGAAGTACTACCTGAGCTATTTGGAAATGAATCGTTATTTGTGGGAGATGCGTCATTCTTAGAAAACAATATTCTCATAGTAAAGTGCATGACATCATCTGGACCATCCTTGAGGCTTATTAGGATGGGGTCCCCTGGGTCAGTTTTGGGGCAAAAGACTAAGTTTTGGGGAAAAATCCCCAGTTGGATGTAAAAATATGTAAAGTCTCCACAAATTATGATCACGGAGCATGTAGCTAGTTAAGAGTCAAAAAATGGTTTTACCCTCCTTTATGTAAGCCTAAGTCAGCTTTTTGAAGATCTACCCATGGTTCACATACCATGGGATTGTATAAATAGGTGTGTCTTAGAGAGTCTAATGCAAGTAATCGAAGTTTGTCTATAGGTATGAATGAAGTAGTCTAGCATAGAGGTAATCGGAAGGGAAAAGGCTCTGCAGCTGAGTGCGCAGAGGCCTAGAGTAGTGTCCATAGCTGATTGTGCGGACCCCTGCAATTGAGTACAAAGGAAAGTATTGAGTCTGAAAGCCTATATTGAAGATCAATAAAGAAGATTATTGCAGAAATTATTGTGTTTTATCTCTTTACTTCTATTTTGTATGATTGCGATATATGTTGGTATGAATGATGTCTTTATGAAATAATGATTCATTGATGTGCAACTTTACTTTATTTGTATTACTATCTAAATGCAATTAATGTTAAGTGGTTACATGAAGATCATAACACTTTCTATTAAAGTTATTAAACACTTAGGTAGATCTAAGTAAATACTGATCCAAGAATAATTTAGGGTGCATGTTGATGAGCGCTGGTATTGCAACAAGGATGTTGCAACTCCTGGGCTACCAGCTTTACTTATCAACCCGGGGTTCATACAAACTTGGAGGTGACAATGCTATATGCACAAGTAAAAGTGAAGGTCTTGCCTATTGTCACTGTTCATCTGATGAGAGACCCTAGGGGTTCCAAGCTAGACTTCTATAGAGTCAGAAGAAGCTTAATTCTTTGATGGAAGAAGAGAAAATCTATTCTAAGAGAGCTACTCTACTGCAGTAATGAAGAAAACAATATGTAATGCTAAATCACACCATATCCTAATTAACCATTTAAACAACTATGCTAAGAAGAATTGCTAAATCAACACTAACCTAATGTTGTTATCTAAGTTACAGAAGTAAATAGCATCAAACCATACTAATGTGTAAGCAAGGAAACTAAACGAAATTTGTTTTCACTTTTTTGGTTTTTTTCATAAAATTAAGCATGCAATTTAATTGTTTTTGTGGATGTGACAGGTGGATGGAAGGTGGTTGAGGATGGCTGGAAGGTATATGGAGTGTTTGGATGGTGTGGAAGGGTCCTAGGAGGCCTTTTGTGAAAGAAAAGGCCACTGGTATAGAAGATCAGGCTGAGAATGAAATCATTATGTAAATATTTATTTATTAATACAAAAGTGCGATTTCTGAGTTTATTTGGTGTGTATCGAGTAATTGAATTATGAACTGTGTGTGGATTAGAGTAATTCTGCATAACATAAGTGTGCAAGGAATTCAAAAAGAACCCGAGAGAGAGAATAGTGTTAAGAGGAGTATTGCGATGATAGGCCAGTGTTGGAGTCTGATTGAATAACCAAATCAAAGCTCAGGAGTGGCAGCATTTAAATAAAGTTCAGGAAGGAGTCAAGTGGAAGAGAAATCGAAGATCGAAATCAGTGAAAGGAAGGAGTAATGAATCAGTAGTTCATAGGAACCATTGGATCAGTCGGATCAATGAACAAGAAAAATGGAAGATGAGCAGTGGAGATCTTATTGTAGGAGATTAAGTTAATAGATGGATGGATCACATCAAGTCACGTGTCGACAGAAGGGTGGAAAATGTGAAGAATGATGGAGCAGTCTTTGTAGGTGGTAAGTGTTAGCCTCCTGCTGCAGCAGGTTACTCATATTTCATGATTGACATTTTTACAGGCCAAATATGTCATACTTTTCATGCTGCAATGCTCCATATTTGCTTAACAGTCTCCAAGCGAAGAAGGCTACTCAGAGTTCATTTAAGTGCCTTCCAAATTTTGAAAAGTTATTCCGGTGTTGCACAAAGGGAGGTCCAAACAACTTAATCTTGGTCTCCCTAGGTTTAAATTTCCTGTTTTAGAATATAAAGAATGAAAATCTGTCCAAACAGCTTAATCTTGGCAGATTCTTAGATAGGTAGAGAATCAAAGGAGCCCAACAGCTTAATTTGGGCCCTCGGATGAAATAAGTGTAGTCTATAGATAGGAAAGCATGAAAAAGAAAAATTAGAATGATGGGTTTGCAAGTCTAAGTGCACCCAAACCAAAAGAAGAAAAAATGTTAGGTAAGTAGGCTGGGTAGGTAGTTTTGAGGTTGCTGAATCTTAATTGTTGATCAGTTCCAGGTTTCCAGGTGTCATCTTTACTCAGGACACAATCACCAGGCAGTTCTATGCGAGAAGCTCAAAAACAGGCATAACTAACTTCCTTTCTCCATCTCCCCCAATCATTAACTAATTTCCCCAGAAAGAGGTCAAGATCTGCTTGATACCTCTTAAGTTGCATCATTTTCATATCATTAGCTTGGGTGAAGATCTGCTTTGCTCAAATATATTCCATACAGCATACTCTCTATATAAGGTTTTGTCCCCTCGTTGCAGCCTAAGATCTCCCGAACTTAGCGCTTTCATACGATCTCCATATTAACGACTGATATTATTATTTAACTCCCTATATTTTCCCATCCCCCTACTAAAATTATGTAAATCATCCCCTATGTAAATATCCCTCCCCATGGTTGAAAAATAACCATAAGTACCCCCAAGAATTGCTCAATTTACCTGAAACTTAGTGAGAACCCTCATGCTACCCCTTCAAACCATCTTCCAAATACAATGGACTCCTTCCAAAGCATAAAATCCCTTTTTTAGGTTATCGGACCCCTTCCGAAGCCTCAAATGCCTTTCTGACCCACTTACTCACTCCTTCCGACTGCAATAAACCTCTCGCCGACTTCCTTAACACTCCGCAGACCCTAGAAATCCAGCTCGCATCGCAAGATCGCAATATTCTCACCATATAAGTTATGCCCCACCCGTTGTCACCCGACGCGATATCGCGATATCGGCGATCGGCAGTCGCAAGCGTCACATGTCCAAATAAAATACCTTCCTGTTCCCCACCGACGCGATATTGCGATCGCATCGGAGAAGTCCATCGCATCGCCTTCAAGTATGAGTACCCCACCATGTCACATCTATACCAGGACCCACCACTGACATCATCTGCCAAGAAACCGAAAATTCGCACAGGAAGAGAAATCACACTTCGGAGCTCCAAAACAAGAAACAGAGGCAGTTTTCGATGTGCGATTAGCGCTTCGCTTTAATCGCGCATCGCTATGGGAAATAGGCCGTTTTGGGGAATCTTTTGATTCCTTGGCCCGTTTTGCGCCGAAAAACCCTGAAATCGCCCGATTTTGCCAGATTAATCCGGTTTAAAGACAACAAAGGACCAATGACAGAGATTAAAGTGTATCAGATCAAATCATCAGGGAACAAGCACGTCAAAGAGTATCAGCAGGCGGCGGAAGCCATCAATTTAGCGGCAAAGCGTATCAGCGAAAGATCTTAAGCAGCAGCCCAAAGCAGGAGAACATTTAATACCTTCCAGCAAAGTCAAATAAAGAGGGCGAAGCCACTCAAAAACCCTCAAATCATAATTATTGCACATTTAACTCGCACCAGAACAGAACTACAGATCCCGAAGCACAGTTACTCCAGCGGTACCGTATAGAACCTCCAAGGGCCACATTGCAGCTTTTTTTGATTCAGTTGCCTCTAGCGCAGCCCAAAGGACTTACCTACATTTAATTCCAGCAACACTTAGGTTTTAGAAAAGCTTTTCAGCATACCTGTTTAGGTCAATTGTAATAAATGACTTTCTAATATGTTTCTTATATATACCACCCTGAAAGATGGAGTAAGGGGTTGGTTGGTTGGTGGGTGAGTCGAGGAAATTGCTTAGTCTTTTTCTCGACATTTTCTTCAAGCAGAGACCCGCACTATAACTTTCATATTTTCTATAACCAAAAATTGCTGAAAGCATGGATTTCAAAATTGCTTGATGTGTTTAATGGGCCGAGGAGTGATTACGGAATTCCTGTGCTTCTACATGGTTCAATAAGTGTTTCTCATCTCTGTTAATTTTCATGTTTGTTTTGCCACTGTTCTGCCATCTGAAGTGTAGAAAAGAAGAATAGCTTAGGATTTGTTTAACTACACCTTAAGCTCAATTTCTACATGTTTTCATGTTTTCATCAGAAATAGTTATGAGCATGTATACTTAAATGACCTTATTTACGTTGTTTCTTTCACATATGAATGAGAGTTTAGGAATTCTTAACTGCTCCTAGATAACCATTCATCCACTTCTCCTCTTTTTCAGTATGATGAAATGATTTTCCTTTGCCTTTCATCTTTGATTTTCATTCCACCCTTTCAGTAGATTGATAATTGTATCATGTGTGGCTATCTCGCTCCTTAATCCTCTAGTGACCAAGAAAACGCAATAGCAAGCCTTAATCCATGACTCCATGCCCAATGGTTTGAAACTTATCACACCTTACCTTGCCTCTTTGCTTGAGATTTCTCCCTTCCATCCAAACACAAACAAAAAACCCTAAGCCAAAAGCTAGCCTAAAATCATCAACAAAGTTGAAGCATTAAGAGAGAGCCCTCTCTGATTGCAGGTGGGCTAGAACCTGCAATCCAAAGATTGGTTTGTGGTTACCTTGGCCGTATCCCTAAACAAGAGCCTAGGGACAACCTGAGTGATAACAGTAAGCAGTATCTCATGTGACCTAAGAGCTGTAAGCGGTATTCTTGCATTTCATGTGATTATCCTAAGTGGGTGACAAGTAGCACGGAAAACCACTTTTCTCGTGCGTTGTCAATCAAATATCAGTCGTGCAAGAATTCACGCAAGATTGCAAAATAGCCATTGGATCATGTGGGATTGATCAACGGTGGAGATCAGCCAAGCTAGTTGGCGAGCAGGTGACATAATCGTCGTTGGATCAAGTGAGACAGACCGATGGTGGAGATCGGCCAAGCTAGTTGGTGAGAATGTGACGTGATAATCGTTGGATAAGTGAGACAGATCAATGGTGGAGATCAGCCAAGCTAGTTGGCAAGAAGATGACGCGATAGTTGTTGGATCAAGCGAGACAGACCGACAGTGGAGATTTGGAGTGCCTAAAGTCAAATGTTGAAATGAATACGTCAGCTATGCGACACGCGGTTGATGGCAATTGGTCAGGTTTGTTCTAGATTGGATAGTAAGGAAATCCACGAGTATAATATGATTAAGATGTGATTTATTAGCTTCCGCTTAAGCATTTCAATGTGTCTAGGGAAATTTCAATGAGAAAGGACAAAAAAACTAGTGAGGGTGAGGGTGGACCAAGAGATGGATGTTGGTGATGAAGTCTAGACCTCCTCTTGAAGTACCTACAATGCTTAAAATGTGTGTGCTTCCAAGAAATACGCAACAAGATACATTCTCGTAAACTAGAAAAGCATGAATCAGTTGCGCATATTATGCATGAAGAAAGTACTGAAGGAAATGATAATATGAGTGAGATCTTATTATAGAAAGAGAGTGATGGAAAAGGATGAAAATGAAATGAACCAAGTACTGAATCAAGACAACAAACTCCAAAGCTCACGCAAGAACTAGAAATCTGTGTGTTTGGGGTTACTGAAGGGTCTCTTCCTCAAGTCATGGTCCCAAAGGGAGGAGGTGAGGTTGAGACACATGTTGACAACCTTATGGTGATATTTTTCTCCTTGCTAACCTGCTAATTGAAATAAGGCACAAATGGAAGAAAACTAAAACACGACCAATCTACTCTACACTGATGTAATGGAAATGTAGCTACTTAAGTAAATGAACAATTAAACCATGAATCTATGCTAGCATACATGTACAATAAAGAGGGGCCTTGGCTGCTAGGGTTGGGTCTTAATCCAAGAGCCTTAGCCTTTGAGTTAACTTAGTGCTAGCTCAAAACAAAGCTCATTCTTAGTATCAAAACCATGGATTACATCAAAAACTGTCACAAGTCTTGCAACTTGAAAATAGAGTAGAGTTTTACAATAAAAAATCTGAATCCTACTGAGATCCTAGGCCTCTCTGCTTATACATCTGAAGTTTCCAACGACTTCCTTAAAACTAGGGAGGCTCAGCTCCCAAACTCAAGATAAACTGGTGCTTTGACTTTCACTTGCTCGACTGCCTTCTAGTCCTCAAGATTTAGTTGTTTACACTCCGAGCTGATGGAGGAATATTCAAATGTGGGCGAGGGGGGGGGTAGTAAATGAGGAGGATTTACTTCCTATAATTCCTCTCCCTTGTCCCATTCGAGTTTTGACCAAGGTCTTTGCCAAAATTCCTTGCTTTTATCCTTTAATCCTGCATTAAATGTGCATTAGACCACAAAGCAAAATATCCAACTCTAACTCATCTCATGAAAAAAATATAATCAAAAGTATGCAATAAGTTGTGAGAATAGTTGGTTTGACTAAGCTAGGAGGTGAATTAAGGCCCATATAATTACCCAATGATGAGGCTCATCATCACCCCCCTACTGAAAGTGTTGCTTATCCTCTGAGCAACTTAGTCAATGTCCATGTCCTTCATGGCTCTGGTGGCCTCTTTAACATCCCATGCCTCTACTGTGGTCTCTTCTTCTTGTGCATAGGAGCTTGCTTTCATTTCTACTTCTTCCCACTGCCTATTTTTCTCTTCCTGTTTTATCCCTTCTAGCATCCCTAGCAGTAGGCCTATCTAATTGACCTTCAACCTTTGCATTGATTGCTTATACATAGGTGTCATGTTGAGTGCGTCTGTCAACCTTTGAGGGGAGTGATATTCTCTAATATTCAAGATGTGTGGTAGTGTGTTTCATCTCCCTGAGCAGGCATGTATACAATCATCTCCTAGTAGCCTAAACATATCCTGAAAATGTGAAATTTCTTGCTCTTGGGCAACAAGATATCTAGGTGCCAGCTGAGGATCATTTGCAATTAGATTATTGGTGTTGAGGCCTTGGGATTTGATTATTCAACTCTGATGAAAAGAGGTTCAGTCTGCTCTCTGGCCAATATTCTTTTCATCTTTACAACCCTTGAATCCTCATGGTTCATCCATGATGCCAAAGACATTAATTGTAGATCTCCTAGCTCGACATTAGGATCACAAATATTCATGTCTGTGAGGGCCATGTTGTGAAAGTAAAAATCAGCCATTTTGGCCCTATCCTCTAGTGTAATTTGATCACAAAGATCAATAAACTGCCTGTAGTCCTGAAATGGCATGGTGCCCCTTTCTGTTAGTGTTTTAATCTAAAATTGCAGCCATTTTTCTCTAAGGTAAAGAGCATAGGATTTAGTTGGCATCCTATACTGGATGGCCTCCAAGGCGAGGCTGACCATACATGCTAGTTGGTTTTCCCTTTCCTGTAGTTGTCCTCTCAACCATGCATTTTCCCTCTCAATTTGATCTCTCATTATTGCTTCTCTGTCCCTTGGTGTAGGGGAATCTTCAATGTCAATATGGATTTTTGTTGATATTTGTGGCCTCCCTTATTTGATTCTTATGTTCTTTCTTGTTTTGAAATATAGAGGGGTTTGCCTCCTTCTTTTCTCTTTTTCCTTGACTAGGGTGCTAAGAGTAGTGAAAGGAGCTGCTGATTTCCTCCCATGGGCCTCTGGAGACATCCTAGGTGACTCCTCCTTGTGTTCTTCCCTTTCTATTTCAATGCCTTCTTCTTCTCTATTTTATGATCTTCTTCCTCTTACTGTTCTTTCTTACCTCCATCAGTTTCTTCCTTTGTTTCCTCCTCTGTTTCAGCATAATCCTCCTTCTCTTCTCCTTCATCATGTTCCTCTGCATTAGTTTCTTCTTCATCCATCTCATCCCCATCTAGATCTGTATCTTCTTCTTTTTGTTTTTCCTCTTCCTCACTGGCAGAAGGACTAACATCATAGGTGAGGGTTTTGATATCATCCTCCATTGGTAAGTCTTTTAAGATTGACCATGTTATAGGGATCCTGAGGTTTTGGAGGGAATCCTCAATGAAGATCCTAATCGACCCATGGTGAGCCAATTGTTTTGAATTCCCTTCCTTTACCTTGTTGCTGGAGTGTATGAGTGATTGCATCAAGAAATCGGGTATGCTGAGTCTTTGGTGAACTGGTGTTTCTACCCCAAATCTTAATTCTTCAAGCATTCTAAAATGGTAGCCATAAACAACACTGTATCTATCCTCACATGAGATATATTTGATGAGTTGGTAACCTACCTCACTCCATGGGTATGGCAGATTGTCCCTCCTTACTCCATTTTTATCCTCTCTGGGTTCTTCACCTTCCAAAAAGAATTTCCTTTTTACTACCTCATTGTCTGTTTTGTCTTATTTTCTCCATGGAATTCCTAAGGGAAGTCTGTTGACTCTATTGATGAGCTCTGGGGTGAGATCTATAGTGAGACCTCTAACTATAACAATGGCATGGATTCTACTATGTGGAGTGAGGGAATGAGAAAATTCTTGACCCACCTCATCATCATACCCTGTGAATTTTTCAAAAAACCCCATCCATTGGTGTCTTATAAAGATTTCAAGTACTTGGGGGTGTTGTTGTATCCTCACAGTGTTTATGGGTTCTCTCCTCTTAAACCCTCCTATCATCTTGCTTGTGAGGCTTGAGGAGGAAATGAGAGGTTTGACACAAGAATTTTAAGTTCAGGACAAAACAGAGTTTCTTGTGTATGCACTTCACCTCCGATAATTGTTATATCCACTAAGTTTTAAAGCACTTATAGTTCATTTTCTTGTAAATGGGGATGGATTTTTAGATCCTACTTCTTTAGAATGTGGCAGTGGACAATTCTCGTGATGTTCCCTCTTGAACCCCTCTTTGCCTATCTTGTAGACCACCTCTGTGTATCCTGTAGACTACTCTTGTAGACTGTTCCTATGCAAGCTCATATAGAAATTCTCTTGCAAAACAATGGATCATTGCTTCTGATGGGTGGCCATAGCTATAAGCGTGACTTAAGTGAGGGATTTTCGAGGAGGTCAAATGCATGAATGCATGCAAACAATGTTTTGTTTCCCACTCCTCATAATCAGCACCCACCTCGTAGATTCATAGTTAACCACTTCTTGTCCTACTCCTCCTCTGTCTTTGAGTTGACTGTGGCCACGTGTGAGAGGACACCCAGTTTTGTATGTGATGACTGAATGAAGGTGGCAAAGTTAACTGGCCACCTTTTCACTTATAAACCAACTACCTTGTAACCTTCACAATGTTTGATCAAATTATGCATATGAGTGAGTGAGCAGGATACTTACCTATGGTCTCGATGCCATGTTGTAGTTGTCGAAGATCAGATGTGATACATTGTTTATTTGTTGCATGGTCATTCTTCTTCCTCCTCTGCTGTCTATGACTGAAGAACTGAAGCTGCTACTACTGTGGAGCTCCTAGATCATCCTAGTGAAGTCCTGTAGCTAATGATTGATATGTTGTGGGATAGGCTGCTACAGGATTTCCTACAGGATGTCCTGTAGCTGCTTCTCCCTTAGAAGTTCTTAATCATGTTGTTACCTGGGGCTGTGAAGATGCTGCAATGAAAGACTGTGTGTGTAGCACGGGAATAACTGGCAGAAACTGATCTCTTTTTGAAAACATAGTCTTCCTCTAAATTGAAGAAATGAAGTGAAAAACCAATGGAATTAATGGAGGGATGCATGGTAAGTAGTGGAGGAGATGAATATGTCAGGCAGGGTTCCCTTTGGATCTTCTCTTCGCTCCTTGATTGTCTTTCTCGGCCACCTGCAAATAATAATTATGTCTTTTTCTCTTTTTACTTTTTTTTTTAAACACCTAGGCTACCTCAGAGAGGGTTTCACCCTAGATGTTTGCCCTGGGCACCTCAAGGAAGGTTTTCACCCAGGGATCTTCTTATTCCTTTTTTTTCATCATTTTTTTTCATCCTTGGGCCGCCTCATGAGATTTTCAACTCAAAGATGGGACTCAGGTGCCTCATGGATGGTTTTTTTTGTTTTTTCACAGTGACCTAATGAGGAAGGAGCTGGAACTTACTCCACCATCATCATTGTTTTATTGATATTGTCAATGAACTCTTGCTTTGATAAAGGCCTCTTGGACATTTTCAATCGGTGTCCATTAACAAGCAATGGAATGGCTTCTTCATCTATAGTTTTGATTTGCACTGAACCATTATCATGGCATCTTTCAACCACATAAGGTCTGAGCCATATTCTCCTTAGCTTTCCCTTTAAGTATTTATACCTAGAATCATATAACAATGCCCAATCACCCTCTTGAAATTGCTTCTCCTTAAGATGTCTATCATGCCAGATCTTCTTCTGGAGCTAAACTATCTCTATATGTAGGAGGCTCTGCATTCTAAATTCATCCAAGCCATTCAAATGGAACAATCCTTTTTTTTGTGCATGACTGATATCCAAATCTAGTTGGGCTGCCATCCTCAATGTGTTATATTCAAACTCAATGGACAACAAAGTCTTTTTCCCATAGACTAGCTCATAGGGTGTAAATCTAGAAGTGGTCTTCCGTGTTGTATTATAGGCCTAGGTGGCCTCAACTAGTCTTTCTGCCCAATCCTTCCTGTTGCTACTTACTACCCTGGTTAAGATGCTCTCCAGTGCCCTGTTAGTCACCTCCACTTGCCCATTAGCTTGTGGATGATAAGGAGTGGAGGTCCTATGCTTGATTTTGTGATGGTTGAGCAGTTATTCAATCATGTTGGAGGTAAACTGGCTGCCTTGGTCTGTGACTAACTCTTTAGGGTACCCAAATTTGTAGAATACATTCTCCCTTAGGAACTTAGCCACCTTCTCTTCTGTTGCTACCTTAATCACCTTGGTTTGAACCCACTTAGTCAAATAATCAGTGCACACAATAATGTACTATTTTTTCTTTGAAGGAGGGTTGATAGGCCCAATGAAGTCCATGCCCAACTTGTCAAATGGTTTGAAGGTCACTTGAGGTTGTAGGGGCATTTACTCTCTTGGAGTAGGCTTTCCCATCCTTTGGCACCAATCACACTGACTAATGTACTTTTTCACATCTTGATGAAGAGTTGGCTAATAATAGCTTGCTTGTAACACTTTGAATGTTGTCCTCTTTGCGGCAAAGTGAACTCCACAAGGCCCATTATGATAGTTGAGAAGGATGTCAGAAACTTCCTCTTCCCTTGCACACCTTCTCAAGATTTTTCCTAGACCAAGTTTGAAAAGAGTGCCCCCAATCCAGGTGAAGGGCGTGCTTTTCTTAACTATCTTGGTCTTTTCTTTGGAGGGCAAGTTTGGTGGGAACTATGCTGATACCAAATAGTTTGCTATATTAGCAAACCATGGGGAGATAACTAAAATAAAAAACAAATTCTCATCTGGTAACTGGTCATCCACCATTCCTTCTTCACTTGTAGGAAGATTCATCCTAGATAGAAAGTCTGCAACAACATTTTTCTTACCAGGCTTATCAACAGTAGTTAGATCAAACTGTTGTAATAAAAGCAACCATCTTATAATTCTAGCATTCACATCTCGTTTGTTCATTAAATATTTGATTGCATCATGTTTAGTATGCACAAATGTTTGATAGCCTATAATGTAATGCCTAAATTTGTTTAATGAAAGCACAATAGCCAGGAGTTCCTTTTTGGTCACAGTATAATTTAGCTCAGCCTTTGATAGGTTCTTACTGATAAAATAGATGGAATAGGGAAATTTGTCCTCTACTTGACCTAAGGCTTCTCCTATGGATTTGTGTGAGGAACAACATGAATATGAAAAGGGAGGGCCTAGTTTGGGCCTCGAAGAATTGGTGCGGTGGTTATCTTACCCTCTAAAATGTCTAAGGCTTCTTGACAACTTTTTAACCATATAAACTCTGAATCTTTGGCCAACAACCCAAATAAAGGAGAGGCCAACTTGCTAAAGTCATTTATGAACCTTCTGTAGTATCCAACTAACCCCAATAAACTCCTGACATCCCTCTGCTTTTGAGGAGGTGGGACCCTTTGGATGATTTCTATTTTGTTTGGGTCCACTTGCAGTCCTTGCTGAGATATTGAATGACCTAGCACAGTCCCTTTAGTCATTAAGAATACACATTTTTCTAGACTGAGAGCTAGGTTCATTTCAATGCATTTGTGCAATACTTCTCCTAGGTTAGTTAGGGCTTCTTGAAAATCACAGCCATAAGGTGTAAAGTCATCCATATAAAATTCCAATTCATCATGTACTAATTTGACAAAAATACTCAAGACTCCTCTCTGGAAAGTAGTAGGAGCATTGCATAGGCCAAAAGGAAGGACACTATAGTCAAAAGTACCCCAAGGACAGGTGAATGTGGTCTTATCCTGGTGTTCTGGGTAGATTTGGATTTGGTTGTACCAATTGAATCAATCTAGTAAAGAGAAAAACTTCTTCCCTGCTAGGCCATCTAATACTTGGCCAATGAAGGGTAGTGGAAAATGATCCTTCTTTGTGGCTTTGTTCAACTCCCTATAATCTACACAAATCCTCCACTTACCATTTTTCTTGGGAACTAACACTGAAGGAGAGACCCACTCACCATTAGAGATTAGGTAAATGAATCTTGCATCTAGCAGTTTTTGCAATTCCTCTTTGAATATATCTTTAAGAGCTAGATTCATCCTCCTTTATGGTTTCCTGACTAGATTGCGTCCTTCTTTGATGCACATGTGGTGAGAACACACTGAGGGGTTTACTCCCTTCACTTCCTTGTAACTCCAAGTGAAGGCCTCTAGGTTTTCTCTCAACATGATGCATAGCTTTTCCTCTTCGAGAGTAGAAAGAGATGGATTAATTTTCAAAGTTTTCTTTGGGCCAAATTCTATGGTTTTGGCAAGAAGTGGGTTGGAATTGGCCAATCATAAGTAAATTGGATGATTGCTCTATATTTCCCTTACTTCTTCTTCTAATGGTAATGAACTAGGAGTTGGACTTTGGAGCAGGTGCTCAATTAAGTCATCCCCATCTTGTCGTTCTCCTCCTATGGTTGCTTCCAAAGCATAAAGTTGGGATGAATAAACCTCATCTTCTTCCTCCTCCTCCAACCATAAAGGTAAATCATGCTCTAGAGAAGGTTGAGCAGGAGGGTATAGGACTATCTACTTGGACATGTGCCCATTCTTGATGGTCATATTCCCAGCTATGAAGCTAATGTAAGCATCAGTTGTGGCCAGCCATGGCCTCCCAAGGATGAGAGAGTAACTAGTAAGCTTAGCCTTAGGTTGGAGAACTAGAAAGTCTGTAGGGTACTCCTAGGAGTCAATGGAGACCATCGCATCCTCTACAATTTCCTCAGGGATGGCTGTGAAATGGTTTGCAAGTTGTAGAACTGTTGTGGTCTTCCTCAATGACCCTTGGAGGTTGAGATTGAGCATGGTGTCCTTGGTCATCAAATTAATGGTAGCCCCCAGATCAATCAGAGTGCATGGGACGATGGTGCCATTGATGTGCACATCTACTACAGGGCTTCCAAGGTCCAAATATTTTGGACATATTACCTACCCCAGCATTAAATCAGACAACTACCCAATGACATTAATGGTAGGGCCATCCATTTTTCTTCTTCTTGGATTCTTGAAGCATTTCTCCTCAATAAACTTATTATAAATGGGAACATCTTTTATTTCTTGGAGAAGGGGGATCTTTACACATAGATTTTTCAATTCTCGTAGAATTTCAAGTTCTTCTAGGGTAGGCTCGAGTGGTTGGGCTACTCTGTTAGGAAACGGTGTATTTACTTTAAGGTTTCTTTCCTTTCTTCCTCAACCTCCCTATGTGGAGAGGGAGGTTGGTTATCTGGGATAATTCTTCCAGATCTTAGGTTAATCTCCTAGATTTCTATAGCATAAGCTGGGAATGATGTCTCTCCACTATATATTTGTTAAGCCTGCCTATTGTTTAGGTTCAGATTTGGCTGGGTAGGCATTTGGGTTTGCTTGGGTGGAGCAGAGTGTAGGAGTTGTGGTTGGGTAGGTGGTGGAGGCAATAGAGCTGGAGCATTGTTGTATTGGGGCCTCCACCCTAGGTGTGGGATATTCCACAGAGGTTGTGGTGGAACCTAAGGTTAAAATGACTGGTTGGCTAGCTAGGAATGATACTGAGATGCATAGTACCAAGGAGGGGGTGTAGACTAGGAAGGATGAGTAGGGGTCCCCAAGAAGGTATAGTTGTGGTTTGGTTGGGGGCATAATATGCATGGGATTACCCTTGCATACCCTACTGGTATGGTGTAGGCCTAGGAGGTATCCTTTGGTTGATGTAACAAAGCTTCTCAGTGACCCCTTCAGCTCCTTGATATACAACTTTGAGTTCGGGTAAAGAAGGGCACTTGTCTATGCAGGGGTTTTATTCAAAGACTGAGCAAATCTCAATGTAGTTCAATGGACATTCGTTCCTAGGATGCCTCCTAGTGCACCTAGGACAAAAGATGACCAAGGCTCTCTCTACTTCCTCTTGCTTCAATTTGATGTTCATGGTATCCAATTGCAAGGCAAGGGTTTGCGACATCTCACTTTTGAAATCTTCCAGCATATTTCCAATTTCACCCTTGACAGATGAGTTGGAAGATGGCGTACTAGTCATAGGTTGACTACTCCTACCATTCTTCCTGGTTGCCCTAGAATGGTTTCTACAGATAGTCTTGATATCCTCATAGGATAATTAGTAGATATCTCCTCATCCTAACAAGTGTAAGGTTTCCAGAAGATCTTCCCTTCTCTAACGAGGACCAACTTTAGTGACTCAGCGTCAAGTGTGCACCTGAACCTTTTGTAACTAAGCTAGAATCTTTCTTCATAGTCTTCTAAGGACTCATCCTGGCCCATGGTCATTATGAAAATCTCTTCTTTAGTATCCCTTGACCTACAGTAGTCCCTATATTTGTTGTTAAAATCCTGGTGCATCTGAGCCCAAGTTGTGATGTTATCTCTAGGTAAACCCATGAAACAGCGCAATGCGACATCCTTGAGGTAGATGGAAATAATTTTAACTTTTTCTCATCATTTGTATAGTCATAGGTTTGGCATATAACAACAAACTAAAATAGGAAAGTGTCAGGGTCCTCTTTGGTCAGTCCATGGAAATGAGGTAGAGGAAAGGGGCTTATATTCTTCATCTTAGTGTCCCCATTGGTTTCCCTGATGGGGAAGGCACCCTCAACTCTCTCTCTATTCCCTCTACCATTTTGGTCTTTAGCCATTTGTTCAGTAGGAATGGGTTCCTCTTCTCCTTCTTCTTCCCCTATAGGTTCTTCAAATATGTCAGGTTGCTCACCTAAGGGTTCCTCCAGTTCATAGCCACCAAGCAAGAGAGAAGGTTGGCTCTTGGTTGCAATGGGGGTATTTGGAAAGAATTTTCCTAAATTTTCCCTACTCCTACGAGGCATGAAAGTAAATGTTTTTGGGTTGCTTTTTCAAAGATCTTTTTAGCAAGAAAGTACTTTGCAGAAATGAAATTGCTGATTGAATGAAAACTCCTGACAGAAAGAAACTACTTGATGAATTGAAATTCTACTTACAAAATGGAAAGAAAAGCAGATAATGACAAATGAAAGAAAGGAAGCTACTATATTACTTTTGCATAAATAAACTAATGGAAGAAAGTTGAAGACTAGAAATAGAAGAAAAGAAAGCAGTAAGCACATTCTACTCTAACACCTCCTCGTCAATGGTACCAAAAAGTGATGAGCACCAGTATTGCAGCAAGAATGTTGCAACTCCTGGGCTACCAAACTTACTTATCAACCCAGGGTTCGTACAAAATTGGAGGTGATAGTGCTATATGCACAAGTAGAAGTGAAGGTCCTGCATGTTGTCACTTGTTCATCTAGCAAGAGACCAAGGGGTTCCAAGCCAGAATTCTATAGAGTCAGAAGAAGCTTAATTTTTTGATGGAAGAAGAGAAAATTTATTCTAAGAGAGCTTCTCTACTACAGTAATGAAGAAAACAATAGGTAATTCTAACTCACACCATATCCTAAATAACCGCTTAAACAACTATGCTAAGCAGAATTTATAAATCAACACTAACTTAATGTTGCTATCTAAGTTATAGAAGTAAGGAGCATCAAACCAAACTAATGTGTAAGGAAGGAAACTAAACTAAATTGGTTTTCACATTTTTGGTTTTCTTGATAAAATCAAGAATGCAAGGAGTTAAGCGGAAGAGCAAGCAAAGATCAAAATTAGTGAAAGGAGGACGTAATGAAGCAATAGTGTGTGGGAACCGTTGGATGAGTTGGATCAATGAACAGTATAAATGGAAGACGAGTAGCGGAGATTGTATCACAAGGGATTAAGTGAATAGATGGATGAACAAGACTAACAGAAGATAAGTGGCAAAGATCTTATCGCATGGGATTAAGTGAATAGATGGATGAACAAGACTAATGGGAGATGAATGGAAGAGATCTTATCGCAGATTTTATGTGAATCGATCGATGAATAGGATGAACAGGAGATGAGCGACGGAGATATTATCGCGGAGTTTAATTGAATCAAGGGATCAACAGGATTAAGTCACGTGGTGACAGAAGGAAAAAAGCATGTGGAATGATGGAGCGGTCTTCATAGGTGGTAAGTAGTTTCTTGTGCGCCCTAAGGGTTGTAAGTTGAATTCCTAAATTTTGTGCGATTAGCATAAGGGAGTGACACGCAGCATGAGAAAACCACTTTTCTCACATGCTCTCGGGTGAATATTGGTCGTGCAAGTTTTTGTGCGATAGCTGTTGGATCAGGCAGGGTTGATCAACGTTGGAGATTAGCCAAGCTAGTTGGCAATTGGGTGATGTGAATGATATTGGATCAAGCGAGGAAGATTGACGGTGGAGATGTGGAGCATCTAAAGTCAAATGTTGAAATGAATAAAGGTGGTAAGTACTTTCTCATGTGCCCTAAGTGTTGTAAGCTGTATTTCAAAATTTTACGCTATTAGCCTAAGTAAATGACGCGTAGCATGAGAATACCACTTTTCTTGCATGCTCTCGGTCAGGTATCAGCTGTGCAAAAATTCATGCAAGATTGCACGATAGCTGCTGGATCATGTGGGATTGATCAATGGTGGAGATTGGCTAAGCTAGTTGGCGATTGGGTGATGCGACAGCCGTTGGATTGAGGGCATGACAGATCAACGATGGAAATTTGGAGTGCATCAAGTAGGTGGAAGAATTCATGACAGTAATTAGATCAAGCTAGACAGATCGAAAGTGGAGATCTGGAGTGCATAAACTCAAGCATTGAAATGAATCAGATGGTGATTGGTCAGGTTTGTTTTGGATTAGACAGTAAAGAAATCTACGGGTATAATCTTTGCTAACCTGCTAACTGAAGAAAAAGGCACAAACAGAAGCAAACTAAAACACACCCAATCTACGCTATATTAATGTAATGGAAATGCAACTAATTAAGCAATTTAATGATTAAACCATCAATCTATGTGCTAGACTGCTGCAATGGAAATGCAGCTACTTAAGCAAACGAACGTTTAAACCATGAATCTATGCGCTACCTTACTGTAATGGAAATGCAACTACTTAAGCAAATGAATGATTAAACCATGAATCCATGCTAACATACGTGTACAATAAAGAGGATCCTTAGTTGCTAGGGTCAGGACCTAACCCAAGAGCTTTAGCCCTTTGAGTTAACTTAGTTCTGGCTCAAAACAAAATTCATTCTTATTATCAAAACAATGGATTACATCCAAAACTGTCACAAGTCTTGCAACGTGAAAATAAAGCAGAGTTTTACAATTAAATGTCTGAATCCTACTGAGGTCCTAGGCCACTCTACTTATATGATTGAAGCCTCCAACAACTTCCTTAAAATTAGGGAGGCTCGGCTTCCAAACTTGAGATAAACTGGTGCTTTTTTGACTTTCACTTGCTGAGTTGCCTTCTAGTCCTTATGTTTTGGCTGTTTGCACTCCGAGATGATGGAGGAATATTCGAATGGGGGGTATTTAATGAGGAGGATTTACCTCCTATAATTCCTCTCCCTTGTCCCATTCGAGTTTTGACCAAGGTCTTTGCTAAAATTCCTTGCTTTTATCCTTTAATCCTGCATTACATGCACATTAGACCACAAAGAAAAATATCCAACACTAACTCATCTCATAAGAAAAATATAATCAAAAGTACGCAATAAGTTGTGAGAATAGTTGGTTTGACTAAGTTAGGAGGTGAATTAAGGCCCATATAATTACCCAATGGTGAGGCTCATCACTTCTTCATTTTTCTTCTTGGGAAAAGGATTTCCTTTAGGGATATAACTCAATTTTTTGGCCCTTTCAAAGGCGATGATTTCATTCATAACAAGTCTATCACATGCATTGGATTCTTTGGTGAATTTATCCATCTTTTTGAGAATAGTGAGGAGAACTTCTTTGTGTTGATATTTGGTTTTCTCCTTCTTGATTTGAATTTTAGCTCTAGGGTGGTCATTGATGTCAACCTTTGATATTCGTAGGTTTTTTTCAACTTCCACTGACATTTCTTTAGCCTCAGCCAATGTGGATGGATTCTTATCCATCAACACATAGGTGAGGTGGCCATCCACGACTTATATGATTTTTTCAAGAATATTGGCATCAAATGGCCTTAATTGATCAGGTATATCCTTGACTACCCTATCAAACATTTGAATGAATTCTTGCATTGTCTTTCCTTCCCTTGGTTATTTGGTAGAACTTTTAAATATTGAAGGTCCCTTGGGAATTACATGACCAACTTTTCATGAATAATTCCTCAAATTCATTAGATTCCTTGATGCACCTAGTGGGAAGGCTTAGATACCATTCCCTTGCTTGTCCATCATGTGATAAGGAAAAAAGAATCATGATTCTATCTTCATCGAATATCAATCTATGGAAAAAATACTAGTAAGATTCTTCAATAAAACCATGGGCATTCTAGGCAACATCCCCTTTGAATTTGGGTAGCCATCGGTTAAATTTTTTAGGTAATGGACTTTGGTTCGTTGCTCAATTTAAAAGGGGAAAATACACTAACCAAGTGTCTTTCACTTTTGGTCATCTTGGGTTGATCCCTTTCAGAGTCAGTGCTTGAAGTAGATGCCACTTTTAGAGATTGATCATTGACTTTCTCAAATTCGAGGAAAAGGGAGGTTCCAACAGGTGATGGAGATCACTGTCCCCTTTTTGTAACAACCCTAATCAAAGGAGGAATTTTTTCACCTTCAAGTAAAATAGGCGATTGGATAATGAGTGGAGTTGCAAGAGGAATATTTATAAATGTCGTCAATGAAACAATTCCTTAATGATTCACTAGGGAGGTAGACCTTCTTCCTCTTGAATGACGACGCCAAAATGTTACCGCACAAACTAGTAAGGGACCTAAAAGGGGTTCCTATGAGGACAATTGTTAGGCCAAGGGAAACCATGGAAACTTATCCCATTGTGACCAAAACTAAGGATTCCTTCTCTTTACAATCTTTCATCGATGGGAGGAGACCCGGTAGTTGTGAGGTCACTTATAGAGTATAGATCAATGAAGGGGTGGAGTGAGTCAAATGATTCCTTTTCTAAAAGAGTTTTAAGGATATGGATTGCTTTATCTTCAATCAAGGGACTTGATCTTTTAGGGAAAGGGGATGATGATTGGAGGGTTGAGGTAGAAGTATAAGACCTACAAAACATGTTCTCAATCCCTACAATCCTTATTAGAGCTTGGATTCTCGAGTAGTCCTTGCTATATAGGCTTTGGTGAAGAATGGGACCACACAAAGCTAAGTGGACCCACCCCAAGTTAGGGAATTTATTTTGGAAAATAATGATGTTCTTAACTTGGCCTAGGTGAGGTGAAAGGATCAAACAAGAATTTTCTACCAAATATGTCAAATTGATCCTACTAGGTTCTAGCCTTGGGAACACCTAGGAAAAACTTAATCCTAGAGCTAGGGCTTGAGGCATCTAGAGATTGCACCATCAAAATTGCTTCAAATTTGGGGGAGAGAAAGTGGACCCACCAGCGCAGTTGTATCTAGGAGATAATTTTTTTTATTGTGGCCAGTTTCCTGAGAAATTGATGCCCTAGGTGACCTAATGAGGCTAGACTCGGGGAGAAAGGGAAAAGGGGTAAAAGGAGGGTTAAAATGATCACCCTTTTTTGAAGGATCAATTCCTAATTCACTTGTGGATATGGAGTCAATGATAATAATGAAGAAAGATTTAGTTTCTTGTTCAAGGAGGCTCCAAAAGGCAACTTCATCCAGTGTTAGAGGAAAGAGAAGAAGAGTGACTTTCAAGCATTTATACTTCATACAAATGGTGCACTCTTATCAACATAAAATGATCTCTAGGACATTTCATTTATCTAACAATGGTCCATACAAATAATAAGATAAATAGACACATAATTCCACATTTTGTACATGGAGCAATTAGCCCTAACTATAACAAAATTCAAATGTATGCAGTAACAAGAAAAATAGTGTTACATTTGTACTTACAATGTTAGAGAGTATATCCAACCAGCATCACATTTGCAAATAATAAGCTCCAAAATAGAAATAGGCCAAATCCATACATAAAAATACATCCATCATCCAAAATACCCTCCAAGGAAAAAGTGCGAAATTGTCTAAATATAGAGAGATCCCAAGTCCAGTGATGATACAAATGAATCCAAATAACTCCCATTTATACACTAATTAGGAGTTCTATTTATATAATGAGCCTACATTAGCCCCTAAAATTAAAATAATGTGCAAATGACCTAACTTTGGTGACAAGCCTACCAAACTAGCTCACAAATGAAAAGATAAGCCTCTCAAGAGGACCAATAATAATCTATGCATTTCGTATGGTCCTTTAAGAGGTCTAATGAGGTCCATTAGTGCCACAATGAAGAATAGGACCCTCAAAAGAGGTGGGCAAGGGGTTGGCCCCTTGTAATAACCTGTGGTGCTCCAAATGATTGTGAGAGCACACGAGTGTCCTCATGGGTCTCCAAACAAGTTGAAGATGCCTCTAGGTTGCCATTAAGGGCTAGGATCACAGTGCAGGAGATGCCACATCATCGTAGAAGTCCTGGTTCATCTTCCAATTATGTGGTGTATATCTTGGGCTTGTTGAGCACGATGGATTAGGTGCATCCTCCTCATCCAATAAGTGAACCACAAGTAATCTGTGAATGGTTTTGGGGGTCCATGATGTGCAATCTACTACTATGGAGAACCATGGCTTTCAATTCTCACCTTATATGTGCCAATGTAGCCCTCTAGAGGATTAGGACCCCATATAGGGAGACCAAACCCCAAATGGAAACCATCTGCAATTGTATATAGGATCCAATGCATCCCCTAGGTTTCCAGTCAAACAAGTTAGATAAATTGTGTAAGTAATTTTTCCTAATCATGGATCACTCGTGGGGACTTCATAATGGGTTTCGCTTCCATAATGGGATTTGGGTGTGCCATTGTATCGTAAACTCCCAATGGGTCCAACTATCATCATCAGCCTTACTTCCAAGATGTTATGTAAACCCATTCTGCATGTGTATGATGTAAATAATCTCAAGAGACTCGTGTCATGTATGTAATGACCTAGGTACACCTACCTTTCTAGTAATGATCTCCATTCTAGGATATTTTTTGTCTCACCAATTCATTTTCAGATGATCAGAAGAGTTTTTCCCTCTAGTCTTACCCCAAAGTTGGAATGGATTTTTTTGCTAGGATCTTAGGCAAGTCCTAGTTTCATAGATCGAATCTATGTAAAACTAATTTGGGAATACTCCTGACTATTTGGTTAGATTATTTTATTACAAATTGCTTGGTATGTTAGATTATACTTGTGTCGTAGAAATGGGTAGTTTGTAAGGGTTTGTAAAAATGTGTAAATCTTGATATAAAATGTCTAGCACATGGTCCCTCATAATTAGAAGACCATGGCTAAACATTTGAGGGTTGGAAAAAAATTTATCCCCTCATAGGTTAATTAATTAAATTTTTTGGCCCAAAATTAATTAAAATCCTAAGCCAAAAATTTAATTAATTCTAAGTCCTAAGTAAATTCAAATTCTCCAAAGGTAAAATTTTTCGGTCCTAAAAATTTAATTTAAGACGTGCCGAGAGTAAGGTAAATTAATTATTTTGATAAATTTTAAACCTTTGATCCCTGGGGGTTAAGTCAAAGTCAAATTTGTGGGGAAATTGACTCAACAATTCTATTTTTGAGTTAATTAAAATGCATTTAAATGAAAATTTTGAATTTCCCCAAAAAATAAAATATTGTAATAGATGAAATTAAAATATATTTTGATCTTTATCAACAGTCAAGATTACTTTGACGAGGATCACTCGAACTAGCCGTTGGAGGATTTATCTTTAAATAGGAGGTCATTTGTCAGTTGATCTATCCGATGTCCGAGTCGTGTGCTAAGCAAGAAACACTTGTGCAATCTTTTCCTGGATAATAAAGAAAGACTTTGGGGTTATGATCTGATGGTGTTACTCTTCATGGGAATGTTGTAAGATGTTTTTATTCCATTCTTAAATTTTTCTGAAGCCATTGATGATAGATTTTTAATAATGATCTAAGAAAATGTAACTTGTTTAATTTGTTGGCTTTTAAATAATAATTTTAATTTTGAACATAATAGCAGGTTCCTCTATTCTCTCTTAACTTAACTATTGTTTCTTCTCTCTATTTTTAATGGATGAAAATCGTTTTACAGGGAAATCTTGAGAAAATATCAAAATTTAGGGGATAGTCTTCAGTTGGACCAGCCAACTCTTGATCTGCATTTTCTGAAGCCCATCTATCTAATCCTAGGTATTATCATAAGATTATTTCTTTGTATATGCATGAGGGTTTTAAGGTAGCACCTCCATTTAAAATTATTTTTTTTCAATTTCTTTGCAGCATAATGGTAGATCTCACTACTTAGAGCCTTCAATTTGTATATATTGTATTTATCTAACGTTTGTTTTTGGGGTTTTAAAATTTATCAATATATATATATTTTCTTGGTGTTTTATTTTTGTTATTGAAGGTGCAGATATAAGGAGAATTTTTATTTGGAGCCAGATCTAGGCCCCAGAGCATAAGATCTAGCCTCAAAATCACTTTGCAGGGGCATTATTTCAATTTATTTTTATAGTTTGAGGGTTTCAAAATTTATATATGGGGATTTCATGAGTTTTCCTAGAGCAGATTTTAAAGTTGGAGTATACTGGCTTAACATAAATTTCTGGAATTTTTTTAAGGGTTTCTTGGGCTACTACTTTTTCTCTTTTCCATTGCCTTATTGAGCCTCTATTTTTTGCGTCCTTTTTTAAAATGCAACCCATTCAATCTTGCTCTCAACTTGCAGTCCCTCATCCTCATTCCTTCCTATCCTATCCGTCAGCCATCCTTCACTCAACCAACAATGCCCTTTCCTACTTACATTCACAACTCCTCCCTCTCGTAGTCCCTACCACTCCCTCAAAATTGCTCCCTTATCACTGCCATCTCCTTGTTGCCTCGGAGTCCCACCTCTCTCTGTTGCGTCTTCTCTCAAGCTCCTCACCCCTTCTCGTAGCTACACCGTCACTGCCTGCAAAACAATCACATTCAACTTTCCCTTCACTACCTTCAACCTGTGTCTAATCTTGAAGCTCCTATTGTTGCCACGCCAAACCCGCATACAAACAAATAAAACCTGATTTCCTTTTATCTTTTTGTTGTTTTAATATAAGTTAGGGTTAGATTCTTTGTTAACATTTCAATTTTTTTTAGTTTCCTTTATTTATTCATTTTTATTTCTTTTGGTTTGATCTTTTTGAAATTTTGATTATATATATATATTAATATGACTTTGATTTCTCATTTCGATTTTTTTTTATCTTGCTTTTGATAGATAAAAAATTTAAAAAATTTCCATTTTCCATTTTCCTTAACGTGACTTCGATTTTTCTAGAAGATTTAAATCAAAAGAGGTCTTTGTGCTTTCAAATTAAAATTTTAAAATTTTTATGAGCCCTTTGGCCCACTACAAATTTAACTTATTAAAGCCTTTTGATTTTTTTAATTTTTTTTCCCATTGAAAAATTTAATTAATCATTTGCCACATTAAATTCTCTCATAAAACTTAGCACATTAAAAAATTTCCTAAGGAATAATCAAATTTTTAATCTAAAGTTCCTTCTTGGGTTTTTATTCGTGTTAAGGGTTTTTGGACTTTAAAAATTTAAAAGGAAACTTTTGTGGTATTAATTTCTCTATTGTGAAACACACTTAAAATCATATGTAAAGATTGACTATAGGAAAATTAGCAAATTTGGGTCGCTAAAGGAAAGTCATTTTAATTCTAGGATTGTGAATTGCTTAGCATTTAAATTTCATGGTTCTTCATGGTTTTGAGATCTTTCTGAATTTTATTGCTATAATAGTTAGGATGCTAAGCTTTTGAGCCTCTAATTGTTCATGATAATCGTTTCTATCACATCCCTAATCTTCTTCTGAATAGCTTGATTTTGTTTCTTCAAGTAGGTTTAATTAAGTATCTAAGGCACTGGTCTAAACATTATTTCTATATTCTAGTCGTGTCTTATTCATCTCTGTTGATATATATAAATAACTCAGTTAATCAGAACTTGTCTCATTTTCATTAATTTATTCAGCCTGAAGTCTCCTAGAGCCTATGTTCCACAGGTTTTCCTCATTGATTTACCCCTAGGAACTACCCCCCTTGACTTGTCTAGGAGAAAGTCTAAATGAAGTGAGTAAGGATTAGAGTGAAAACCCTTATTCTTAGCATTGTGACTGTGTCTGGAAACTTTGTTCAACAACATTTTTTGGTTTTGTTGTTATGGACAAGTTTATCTTGTTTCAGAGGTTCACGACATTTTTCAATATTTTCTCTCCATTCCTTCTTCTCCTCGTTTCATCTTTTTCATTAGCCCATCAAACAACACACCATTTTTTGGTGTTGGGGATAGAATTGTTTTTGTCCTTGGTCCTCTCAATATGTTCTCATCATTTGATCCTTTTAATCTTCACCCATTCATCTTCATCTCATTTTCTCATATCATTTTATGTTCATCTCTAGTGTCTAAGTTAGATTTCTGTCCAAGTAGTGACTCCACTTCCTTCATCTTCTACAGGGGGATGTACTCGGAGGAATCCAAGTAGCTTGGCCAATTTTGCTCCGGATCTTGAAAAGGATCTTATAGTTAAATTACACAAGATCTCTTCTCATACACTCCTTGAAAATCTTGGCCAGAGAGCTCTTTGTAACATCCATTCACTCTTCTTTAATCCTCCCATTCCAGACATCATGAATATCTACGCTCCTTTCAACTTTGCTAACATTCAATGTTATCTCCATGACCTTCCTAATAATTGTCTAGACAAGTTACCTGCTTTTCAATGAGATAATGCAATATCTGTTAGAAATCATTTGTATGCTTTTCAAATCCTGTGGGCTAAATTTTCTTATGCCCATAATTATGAGGATGTACAAATGAAATGCTTTGTCATGACTTTAGAGAATGATGCTATGGAATAGTTTAGGGATAGGGCTGATGATAGTTTTGATTCATTTGATGCCTTCATTAATGCTTTTAAAGATAAATTTGGTGATAAGAAAGAAGAGCAATTTTTAGCGAAAGCCATTAGCGTCATTAAAAATAAAGAAAATGAGACATGTGAGGAATTTAATAGAAGGTTAAATGGTATGCTTAAATATATATCTGCTGATTACAAACCAACTGATAAAATGCTTCTAGAATATTACCTCGATGCTTATAATCCCAAAACTTCTTATGAATTAAGGAGGTCCAAGCTCAGTCTACAATGACTACAAAGCTTGTCAAATCACAACTAAAGAGTTGGAAAAGGATAAGAAGGCTTCTGGTAAATATGAGATTCCTTGGTTTGATAGATCTGTTGTTAAATTAAAAGAACCCAAAGGAAAAGACAAGGAATTTGAAGAAGAAATTATGCAAAAATTGCTTAAGAAGTTAAAAATTATGGAGTTAAATCAAGACGGGATGATTACTGATCATGTTAAGGAGATAACTACATTACAGTCTAGGTTGATTCAAATGGAAAGAGATCAAATGCAAAATCCTCAACCTAGGTGTCAGAGTAATAAAAATAATCAAAATAATTGGCAGAAAAAAGGTCGAACCATTGAGCAGAGGCCTCCCAATCCTCTTGTTTAGTCAATTTAATGTTCTTAAATTGCAAGCGTAAGTTATTGACCGGAGTTGGTAAAATTATGAAGTGCAATGCACTATATATGCTAGAAGCCATTATTACTCAGTTTATTGTGATGATTGTCATTTTATGTTTTGTTTGTCCTTTTTGATTAAATGTAAAATATCATGATGATTTAAAATAAATTCTAATTTAAGTGAGTTGAATCTACTTTTAAATCTTAACCAATTTACTTGCTATGAATGAATTAAGAAGAAAAACTAAAATTCTAAAAAAAAGAAACAACTTAAATATTTTTATGTCTTTTGGAAATTTTTATGTGAATGAAATCTACATTAATGAAAATAAACAAATTGCTAAATTATTGAAATCATTACAAAGAAATTACAATTTTAAACTCAGAAAAAAGAATCTTTGAATTACAATCGAAAAATAAACTACTCAATTTCCAAGAAAGAATCTATTTGAAAGAAATCTTCTATTGCTTAGATGAAAGAAGGAAAATCTAATCTATGATAAACATCTATGCAAAAAGATATTTAATCTATCTTCAAAAGAAAATAAATCTACGCTGACTTGACATCTATTGTAATTGAAAAGGAAATGCTCGAAATGAAACGACGAGTCTAGAAATAATTCTCCATCTATTTAAGCCAAAAGTCTATGCCAAAAACCATGGAAACGAACTATAATCTACAAAGTACCTATATTATGGAATGTTGGAAACTAATTAAGATCTAAAGATACAAATACTTATGCTATAGAATTATGGAAACTAATTAAAGAGATGAGAGAGATTATTTAAGCATCTAGAATGAAAGAAGAATGAAATGTCATAATAAAACATAACAATTTAATCTACAATATCAGAACTATGAAAGCATCTAATTGAAAAATATAAAATAAAACAAAACCTCTTTTGTTGTAGGGGCCCTCCTTAACATATGGTCTCAACTTTAGGTATCAACTAACTATGCATTGGAAGTTTAATATGCATCTTCATTCACGTAACAAAAACAGATATTTTAACACAATATTACAGGCACATCCAAAATTACCCCTTCTTCATTTCAATGGCGATTTTATTTAGTGATTACAATGTAACTTCATGGAGATTAATATGGATAAATATCAGAACTGAATGGACACCTAGTTGCCACGAATTTGATGAAGCATAGTCCATTCCAACCTCTATTTTCTTGACTGGGAGTTTATTGATACATAGGTGCACTGTTTGTTCACACAACTGCAAACTATAGCTCCAAAGAACTTGAAATATCTCCCAAAAGGTAACGAATTTTGGAATACTACTCATTGTAAACTTAATTGGGTCAGTTCTGAACAAAATTTGTGTTTTTATTTTCTAAGAGTCGCTTTCATTTGCTTAGAAAAATTGTTTGAAGTTGATTGGTAAAAACTGTTATGGTTTTCCCTTGATCTTTGCGTTGAGGTCCACATGTGCGAGCTGGGTGGAATTGGACCAATCATAATCCATATTGGAGCTTCTAGAAGCAATGTCCATGTGTCAGATTTCATTCTAGAGTGGTGCTACTACCTCAACCACAGAGGTAGCTATGGAAACTTGACAAATCTGCAACAACTTGAACTTGCTAAATTGTCATTAGTTAAATTCATGCAAAATTCCTTCTTAATCTACTGAAAATAAAGGAAAACTATGTTAATTAACCACTTTGACATATATATGCACGTCATGAAGAATTATGGTAAAAATGGTGGTAAGTGAGTGAAATGGTGCAATGAATGGTTAAAAATAATGGCTTAATTTATGTCAAAGACAAGCAAAAATGATAACAAATTAGTGACCCAACACCTCTTGAAAATAATAATCTTGTGGAGTATACCCCGCCTTACTGTAGGGCTTGTGATGAGCTTCATGAAGAAGCTACTTGTCCTTTTATGAAGAGAATCATGTATCAGGTGATTCTTGGGATAAGTAACTAGATAAACGTGGTTCATAAATAATATCATCTATCACAGGAAAATTGGGAAGAGGTCAAGGGAAATAGTCTACCTGTCAGACCTTTTACATTTTCATATAGCATTAATAACTTTTGTCAAGAAAATGATGTATTGGTTAAACTTTTTAGTGAGGAGCCTCCTCTTGAGTGAGTTCTTGAAATCGCTAAGGATAAGGAGTTAACTTATCAGAGAAGAGGTAAAAATGATAATTAGTCTAATTCTCAAAGTATTAACCCCGGATCAGCTTCTAGTATGAATATTTTTTTAGGAGGTTGGTTTAATAACTCTAAATTTTTGGTTCTTGTCACCGAAATAGTAAAGATCCCCTCTCAGAAGTCCAAATT
Source organism: Pinus taeda (assembly GCA_000404065.3). NCBI lineage: Eukaryota > Viridiplantae > Streptophyta > Pinopsida > Pinales > Pinaceae > Pinus > Pinus taeda. The sequence continues at coordinate 78,528 of APFE030178592.1, forward strand.
AGCAAGTGTTATTGGAATTACCTAGGTAAATGCAACTTGAGAGGAAACTCCTGAGGCTTTTTGCCATGATGCTCCCATATATTTGCAAAGTATGGAATCTGATGACAAAGAGCATTCTCCTTTTTTCATTACTTTGCTTGTGGACAATTATCAATTATATAACTACATGCTTGAATCTAGTGCTTCTTCCTGTGTGATGATTAAGAGAGTCATGGAACAACTTAACTTAAGAATATCTAGGCCATACTATAACGTATGTGCCATGGGTTCAAAGAAAATTTAAGTTCATGGGTTAATTAAAGACTTGCAAGTCCATCTGTTTGTTTACCATGATATCATGATTGTCATGGACATAGTTGTGGTCGATATGTCGATGCTTGGGGTATATTGTTGTCTAGAAAATGGGCCTCTGATTTAGGATGAAGCATTCAAATGAACTAGTCATACGCTACAGTTCCTTCCCCTAATGGTCAAGGATTTCTTAAATTAAACATAGAGCTCGAAAGGAGGTTCCATGTTGAAGATCCTAAAAGTTCCCATAATGAGATAATATGTGAACGACTAGACCCTGGGAATCATGCTATTTTATCTAATTCAATCATTACCATAGAGTTCAAGGTTGATAAAAAAAGGATGACTTAAAAAATAAAGTTTGTCATTTGTACTTTGATGGTGCAACATCTAGGCATGGTAAAGGTGTGAGAATTATCTTAAAATCTCCTGTTGGTCATATTTTAAAATTTTCATATCGGTTAGAATTTAAAGCAGCCAATGATGTGGTTGAATATGAAGTGTTGTTGTTGGGTATTGAAATGGAAAAAACTTTGAAAGTCAAATTTCTGAGTATCAAGGGTGATTCAGATTTACTTATCACACAAATCAAAAATAAATTTACATGTAAAAATCAAATATTAAGAAATTATAGAAATGTTGTGTGGGATACCATGGAGTATTTTTATGCCATTAACATTGAAGCTATTCCAAGAGAGAAAAATATTTTAGTTGATGAGTTAGCTATTGTTGCTTCTACCATGCAGTTGTCTAATAATTTAATTGAAGATAAAACTAAGACGAATATCATTTTTATACCTTCTATCCCAGATAAATATGAACATGGGTAGGGCTTTGATAATGAAACACATGTTATTCACTTTATAAATAATTTGGATAAGTTTAAGGGTTATCAGATAAATTCTGCGTAAGACGCATCCAAATGACTTAATTTCCAAATAGCGAAGAGTCTTAGCATATGCAGGATTGAACATGGCTCATCGAAAAACTAGCCTACAGATTTTCCTAAAAGTGGGCAAATTCTCAACATGCACTACATTGAATGCATTTGATGCCATGGGGCATCCTTTGTATTGTATCCCTAACCCTACACCATTTTATTTCAGTATTTTATTTTGTAGGTAGATTTATGTTTTTCATGTTATTAGGATAGTTAAAAAATGAAGAGCTTATATCTTTCCTGTGCTTAATATTATATGATTATTTTTGGATGGACACTACTTATGTTATCTTGTGTGTTGCATGGATGCAGATTCCATATTCCCACATTCCTCTGGTGCAACAACATGTCCCCAAGTAGAGCTAGATGTTGAACAGTACGTGCCAATGACCCATAGCAGTACACCCCCTTTTTTCGTAAAAGGGATAACACCTAATTGATGTGTCCATGCCATCTAGCTACCAGCATCAACCTGACTTCCAAGATATTATGTAAAGCGATTCTGCATATGTATAACGTAAATAATCTCAGTAGACCCATATTATATATGTAATAACCTAGGTAAACCTACCTTTCTAGTGACGATCTCCATTCTAGGAGTTTTTTCGTCTCACCGATTCATTTTTAGATGATCGGAAGAGTTTTTCCCTCCAGTCTTACCCCAAGGTTGGAATGGATTTTTTCACTAGGATCTTAGGTGAGTCCTAGTGTTCTAGATCGAGTATATGTAAAAATAATTTGGGAATAATTCTAACTATTTGGTTAGATTATTTTATTAAAATTTGTTTGGTCTGTTGGATTATACTTGTGTCATAAAAATGGGTAGTCTGTGAGGATCTGTAACAAATGGGTTTCCCCCATTTATGATGTAAACATGTGTAAATATTGAAGTAAAATATTTAGTGCATGGTCCCTCACAATTAGAAAACCATGGCCAAACATTTTAGGGTTAGAAAATTAATTTATCCCCTCATAGGTTAATTAATTAAATTTTTTATGGCCCAAAATTATTGAAAATCCTAAGCGAGAAATTTAATTAATTCTAAGTCCTACGTAAATTTGAATTCTCCAAAGTAAATTTTTTTTCGTTCCTAAACAAGTTAATTTTAAGAGATCTCGGACTCAGGTAAATTAATTATTTTAATAAATTTTAATGCTTTGATCCCTAGGGGTTAAGTCAAAGTCAAAGTTTTGGGGAAATTAACTCAAAATTTCTATTTTTGAATTAATTAAAATTCATTTAAATGAAAATTTTGAAGCTGCTCAAAAAATAAAATATTTCAATAGATGAGATTAAAATATATTTTGATCTTTATCAGCGGTCTAGATGACTTTGACAAGGGTTACTCGAACTAGTTGCTGGAGGATTTATCTTTAAATAGGAGGTCATTTGTAAGTCGATCTATCTGATCTTTGAGTTCTGTGCTAACCAAGAAGCTCTTCTGTAATATTTTTCTGGATATTAAAGAAAGACTTTGGGGTTACGACCTGATGGTGTTACTTTTCAATGGCATGTTGTAAGATGTTTTCATTCCATGCTTAAATTTTTTTTTAAACCATTGATGATAGCTTTTTAAGAGTGCTTTGAGCACACATATCTTGTTTAGTTTGTTGGATTTTAATTAATAATTTTAATTTCAAACATAGTAGTAGGTATCTTTATTCTGTCTTAATTTAATTATTTTTTCTTCTCTCTATTTTTAATGGTTGGAATACTTTTTGCAGGGAAATCTTAAGAAAATATCGAGTGTTAGGGAATAATCTTCAGTTGGACCAACCAACTCTCTATCTCCGTTTTCTGAAGAGCCCATCTATCTAATCCCAGGGATTATCATAAGATTATTGCTTTGTTTATGCATGAGGGTTTTAAGCTAGGACCTCCATTTAAAATTAAGAAAAAAAAATCAATTTCTTTGCAACATAATGGTAGATCTAGCTACTTAGAGCCTTTAGTTTGTAAATATTGTATTTATCTAACATGGGTTTTTGGGGTTTTCAAATTTATCATTGTATATTCATATGGGTCTTTTATTTTCATTATTGCAAGTGCAGAGGTGAAGGAGAATTTTTATTTGGAGCCATATCTAGGCCCTCGAGGGTAAGATCTGGCCTCAAAATCACTTTGTAGGGGAATTATTTCAAATTTTTTTTTTCTAGTTTGAGGGTTTCAAAATTTATATTTGGGGATTTCATGAGTTTTTCTTAGAGAAGATTATAAAGTTGGAGTATACTAGTTTAACATAATTTTTTGGAAATTTTTGAAGGGTTTCTTGGGCTACCATTTTTTATGTTTTCCGTTGCCTTATTGAGCTTGTCTTTTCCACCGTAATTTTCCGTTCTCTGGAAAATTTTAGATTTTTTTTTTTCATTTTATCCTCTCTCTCTTTCCTCTTCCTTTACTTCATACTTCCATCTGTGTCCTTTTTTAAAAATGCGGCCGACTCAATGTGGCTCTCAACTCGCAATCCCTCATCTTTGTTCCTTCCTCACCTATCCACGAGTCGTCCTTCACTGAGCCAGAAAATCCTTTCCTCCTTGCATTCACAACTCCTACCTCTCGCAGTCCCTGGCACTCCCTCGAAATTTCTCCCTCATCACTGCTATCTCCTTACTACCTCACAGTCCCACTTCTCTCTGTTGCGTCTTCCCTCAAGCTCCTCACCCCTTCTTGCAACTACTCTATCGCTGCCTATAAAATAAGCACATTCAACTTTCCCTTCGCTGCCTTCAACTTGTATCCGAGCTCGAAGCTCCCGCTATCGCCACGCCAAACCTACATACAAACAAATAAAACACGATTTCCCTTTACCTTTTTGTTGTTTTGATATAAGTTGGGGTTTTCTCCTTTGTTAACATTTCAATTTGTTTTTAGTTTTCCTTTTTTTTTTCTTTTTATTATTTCTTTTGTTTTGATTTATTTTTTTTTATATGACTTTGATTTATCATTTCGATTTTTTCTATCTAGCTTTTGATAAAAAAACAAAACTTTGAAAAAAAAATCATTTTCCATTTTCATTTCATTAATGTGACTTTGATTTTTCTAGAAGATTTAAATCAAAAGAGGACTTTGTGCTTTCACATTAAAATTTAAAATTTTTATGTGGCCTTTGGCCCATTAAAAAAACAACTTATTAAAGTCTTTTTATTTATTTTTTATTTTTTTCACATTGAAATATTTAATTAATCATTTTCCACATTAAATTTTCTCATAAAACATAGCACATTAAAAATTTGCCTAAGGAATAATCAAATTTTTTTATCTATAGTTCCTTCTTGGGTTTTTATTTGTGTTAAGGGTTTTTCAACTTTAAACATTTGAAAGGAATTTTTTGTGGTATTAATTTCTCTATTGTCAAGCACACTTAAAATCATATTTAAAGATTTACTATAGGAAAATTAAAAAAAATTCTAGATCTTTGTCACTAAAGAAAAATCATTTTAATTCTAGGATTGTGAATTGCTTAGTATTTAAATTTCATTGTTTTTCATGGTATTCAGATCTTTTCGAATTTAATTGCTAGAATAGTTTGCATGCTAAGGTTTTGAGCCTCTAATTATTCATGATCATTGTTTCTATCACATCTCTAATCTTCTTCCGAATAGCTTGATTTTTTTTCTTCAAGTAGGTTCATGGTTAATTGAGCATCTAAGCCACTGGTCTAAAAATCATTTCTATCTTGTGCTTATGTCTTATTTATCTCAGTTGATATATATAAATAACTCAATTAATCATAACTTGTCTCATTTTCATTAAGTTATTTAGCCTTAAGTCTCCTAGAGCCTGTGTTCCATAGGTTTTCCTCATTCATTTACCCCTAGGGACTACCCCCCTTGACTTGTCTAGGAGAAAGTCTAAACGAAGTAAGGATTAGAGTGACAACCCTTACTCTTACCATTGTTGAAGTGCCTGATCACTTTGTGCAACAACAAACCCGATGGAGGAATGTGGACCCAAGTGGGAGAAATGATGAATGGGGTAAAAATGAATGGAAAGAGGTCAATATAAGCATATAAGGGAGCAAGACCATGCAACCAAAATGAGAGTTTCTCGTAAAATACCGTCCCTGGACCCAAATGGTCAATAAAAGAGATGCTATAGGACTAGAATGCAAGGTTAATACCTGAAAGGGGGCTATGGGACACTAGCACAGACTTAACCCACTGTTTCCATCGAATCCATGCATTAATCCATGCCTAGAAGTGTCCATGATAAGAAAACTACAATACTCAATTTCCAAATGACAAGCCATACCTTTAGATTCGAGAGGCCCACCTTCAAACATATGATCATGGAAGATGGGAGAGGGACCACATGGTTGGCTCAGGTGGCGGAGAAATGGCACAATGAGCTAGATGGTGGCTTCAAGGGACAGCTGGCTACCGGCTGAGGGCTATCTTGGAAAAAAAAAAAAAAATCTCTTAGGGATATTACCCTCAAAATGGTGGGTAACAGGTCATAGACAAAATTTTAGAAGAATAAAGAATAATTTTATGGTTAATGAAAGAGGACAATATTGATATCTAGTTCCTTTACCCTAGTTACTCTGTTAGTAGAATTTATGGATTTGAGAAGGAACCCTATCGTCCTCCCAAATTTATCACTCCTCTAATATTCACTTATAAGGTTTTGAGGAAAATAATTATTGTAAATGAGTTTCGTTTTGCTTCAAAGAATAAAAAGACACTCTTTAGTTGCCCATATGAAATTCTCTCTCTCATTTCTAGAAATAAAACTGTTGTTGACATTATTGAATAGGAAATGTTCTCATTTGGTTTAATGCAAGATGTTTGTTGGAGATATGACCCTCGTGGTATCATCTTTGGCTTGAGGAAGAAATTCGACCTCTCAGCTTCTATTCATGAAACTAAAAAGGAAATTGAGAAAATGGCTACCATTTTTTCTCCACCTCATAGTAGCAAGAGATAGATGATAATGTAGGTAATCATGGGGCAAGTTGAAACATAATCAAATAGGGCTGAAAGGACAAATCAAATTATTGTACCAACAAATATTCAAACCTATGATGCAGATCTTGCCTATCATTTAGCAAAAATACCCATATATGTCATGAAAAGGAAATCATATTAATTATAGTTGGAAGAGGAAGAGTGAATTGTTCAAGCTAAGGATGGTCAAGATGTTGTCATTGAATCTTTTAGGCAAGAAGTAGAAAAATTGATGCAAGCGATACAACAAACTTTAGGTGAAGCATAGTCAAAGGATTTCGGTGAACATGCTTTGGATGTGAAGAAGAGTTTCATCAAGAAGAAATTTATAGAAAATTTAGGTAAATAAATAATGTTGTTGCCCCAAAAATACCAAACGGTTGAAACGTCCGTGTTGGATGAAATGGCTCCCACTGCAGGGCCAATAATTATTTATTCAACTAATTTTGAAACCAATACTTTCAACCTCACTGTGGTGAACCCAAAAATCAATGAAAATAAGAAATTGTTGGGTTCTAGAGCTTCCTCTTAAGCCATCAATATGGGTAAGTTTTCTGACTCAAACATGTTAAATTGGCACAGACATACTAGTGAGGTCATAGCCAAAAGCTTTCTGGATTCAACTGCTAGTAACATAAATTTGCAGGTTGTGCCAAAAAATATCTTTGAAAAGTTGTAGATTAAATGAGTCACCTTAAGGACTAAAGCTAATAGGATTAAAGAAATCAAGGATAGAATAATCAAACAGTCAAGACAACTTAAATACAACAGTTTTTTCAAGAAATTTCTAGAAGAGAAATACAAGGAGATAAAAGGTCTTAAGGCTATAGATAAAATCCCTGAATATGATGAAAACTCCTTATTAGATGCATTTGAAATAAAGAGAATAGGTTAAGAATAAATTAAATATGATGCAAATCTACCTCGAATCAAAGGATCAATAACTTAAGGGACATGAAGATCAGACAAAAAAACTTAAAATAAGAGTTTGAAGATAAAGAAAAGAAGTAAGTATGATCGAAGAATAAAAAATTTCCATAGATAAAAATTTGACTACAAGAGAAACTGCAAATGAATATGGTTTAGAGTTTTTTGAACTTAGATATTCAAAGTAAATACAAAGGGTGAATGAATTAGGCCTTGAAAAAGAACATGATGAAAGGAAGTGGAATTGGCAAGTACAGCTAAAGGATGTAATAATTGAGCAAATACAAAATTCCTTAAAAGATAAGTTGAATGAAATCATGTCTCTAAAAGAAACCATTGAAAAAGATTCCTGATCCAAGCTAAAGAAGAAATATGGAGGCAAATTAATTAGAAAATTTCAACAATCATGTCTTATGTCATGATTTTTCCGAATTGCGAAAAGGTGGTGATGAAAAATGCTAATTTATATGTTAAAAATCTCACCTCTTTTCTTGAAGAAATATTAAATATGTTGACCTACTCACTGACTTGTATAATCTTCTCGAAGACGTGGTGTTTTCATATATGAATTTACCAAATAGAGAATCACATATATTCTCTTTCTATGATAAAAGAGAAATAAAAGTGCCTCTTACAGATGAGAGGTGAGTTTGAAAAGGTGAAGGAGGTTATTCATAACTTTAGAACTAAATGGAACTCTTTAGGATGGTTTGGTGGCCCGTATTTTTGGGGAAACCAAAATTGGTTAATATTAGAAGATTTTATAGATAAATTTAAGGTTACTCAACAAGATCTTGGATGCCTTTTTTTGGTTAGTGAAGAAGCCATTTCACCTATACTAGTGATAAATGCGTTGTGCAGGGACTTCAATATATTCGTTGTATTGGATAAATTGATACACAACATCCCCGCAGTTCACTATACGCTTAAATGTCAGTTAATTGTTGCAGTCACTAAGTACAAGAATATACCATGTTTATTGCTAGCAAAATGGAATAAAATTGTTAAAGTTAAAGAACATTTAAATTGACACATTGTATTAGACCGAGCTGCATATGCTACACAAGTAATTTCTCCTATGAAGTCAGTGACCAACCAACTCAATTCCCTAAACTCAAAATGAGGGGAAACCAGGTCGTATCACTAGCTTCAACGTCGAAGAAGTCTAAGACGACCAAGCTATCCGTAAAAGTGAAAAAATGTTCAGAAAAAAATACTATGATTACTTGTTTAAATTAAGTAGTTTGTTTATTTTAAAAGACAGTTATTTTTCTGACAATTATGTTAATTTTTTATAAATAGCCATGTTTCTCACAATGAGAGTGTTGATTTTGGGTGAAATAGGAGACATTATTTTTCAAAGAGGTTTGACTTCACCTATTGCACTGACCGATCTGATGTTATGTTAAAAATGATTAATGAAGCCTTCCTATGGGATGTTTAACTTCTTTCAATGGTTTTCCATGTGTTATGATTTTCATTCTTAATTATGGAAAAAAAAAATGGCTTATACAAATCAACTTGAGAAGTTGTTTAAGTGACTAAACATTAGATGGAGTGGATATTGGTTGAGTATAAAATACTTTGATTCTTTGCTTATGGGATTTACTTTGATCAATCAAGTACTCAATTCTTTATTTGTTATAAGAAATATAATATTACCTCACTAACATCTTGTTATAGAATTACTTTCTTAATATGGTAATCATATTTTTGCATTGAGTTAATGACTAGAACTCAGTTCGATGTCTAAAATATTGTGAGTTTGATGTTATGATTTTCGTTCCTAATTATTGAAAAAAAAATGGCTTATACAAATCAACTTGAGAAGTTGTTTAAGTGACTAAACATTAGATCGAATGGATATTGGTTGAGCATTATAATACTTCGATTCCTTGTTTATGGGATTTACTTTGATCAATCAAGTACTCAATTTTTTATTTGTTACAAGAAATATAATATTACCTCACTAGCATCTTGTTATAGAATTACTTTCTTAATATGGTAATCATATTTTTGCATTGAGTTAATGACTAGAACTCAGTTCGATGTCTAAAATATTGTGAGTTTGATGTTATGATTTTCGTTCCTAATTATTGAAAAAAAAATGGCTTATACAAATCAACTTGAGAAGTTGTTTAAGTGACTAAACATTAGATCGAATGGATATTGGTTGAGCATTATAATACTTCGATTCCTTGTTTATGGGATTTACTTTGATCAATCAAGTACTCAATTTTTTATTGAGTTAATGACTAGAACTCAGTTCGATGTCTAACCTATTGTGAGTTTAAAAATCATTGTTATTATATTGTCGAGTGGAATTTTTTTTCTTCTTTTTTTTTTAAGTTATCTAGAGAGTGAAATAATAGTGAAATGATACTTGATGCCACTCACTCTGTTTAATTCTAACAGACCCTTACCAAATTAATTTTTGACCTAAAATAGTTGTTTCGTTTAAAAAATTTCTTCCCTTCTAGATTACATATTGGTTTTTTTGTTACAAGTGTTATTTCTTATGTGTCCACTTGTCATATTACTGATTGTGTTCTTCCTTTCCGTAGGACCTAAAATCTGGTAAGGAAATATGTTTTCGTACACCTAGAATTTGAAGATTTATATTATTTTATATGTCATTATTAATTTGGCCACATCATAAAGATAAGATTGAAAATCATTCTTGAATAAAAAGACAGGGAGTACCCCCTGGAGCTATTGGAGACTAGCCAAATAATTTGAAGCAGGAGGGATATGCCCTCAATAAATGTATTTTTAATTATTCTATAGTCACTGAAATATTTAGAGAACCACCATTCTTCTGGTGTCCTTGTCGAGGAAATGATTTCCTTTTGCTTGATAATGACTAATGGTAACCTTGTTCAACCCTACCTTATTTTTTGGTTGGATGACCAACGTAGTACTATTAATAGCTTGTATATTTAGACTCTACATGTTTCTGTAACTCAAGAAGAACTAGCAATGAACTTGGAAGTGTTAGATCAAGAAGACGAGTGAGCACAACCTAACCTAAATCTCCCCCAATCATAGCGAAGGCTGAGGCGATGATTTTGTTTGTGAAGATGCATATTCATAACATAATCCCCTACTCTAAATGGGTTCACTTTTGTGTATCTCAATAGGTTACATTTAAATCATAATTTTTGGTCACTACAAAATTGGATACCCTAAAAAGAATCACAAGATCTACATATGAATTAACTTTCTCAGCCCTAGAGGATCTTGAAATATTAGTGATCATTTCCAATAGATGAAAGGGAGTAGAGGAATTTAGATAGACTCATCGTCAATCACCTAACCCTAGAAAACATAAAAAAATTACAACCTTCAAACCCTACTTGTGAATATGAGATGGCCTCCAGCTCATTAGAGGTTGAGATAAAACCTTACCCAACTCTATATCCTTCTTCTCCTCTTAGGTTTAGTCCTATGACTTCCCCTTATCAAGATTTACCCACTTGTTATCATCCCCTCAATTTGGGGGGTCAGCTACATGACCTACCTGATAAATAAGATAAAAAAAATTCCTGAATTTGATGGTGAGGAAGAACGTAGTGCTGAAGAACATGTTGATAAGTTTTAGGATTACTGTGAAAAGCTTGGAGATGAATATGATGATATTTTCATGAGGTTATTTGCGCAAATATTAGAGGGGGATGCATGCAAATGGTGTACAACTTTACAAGATAATTTTTTGAATTTGTTAGATTGATTCGTTGAACTATTTTTAAGATAGTTTGGAGTTAAGAAACTAATCAACTAGTCTGTCATCGAATCTAACAAAATATTCAACAAATGTTTTAATCAAATTCATGCTGATATTAAACCTTCAAATATTGCTACCCTATTAGCCTATTCAATATCCTTAAAATTTGATCTATTTTTAATGTTGAGAGAATGTGAGCCAACAACCCTATTAGATAATCAAGCCAAAGCTTGTGCTTGTGAAGGAAATTTGACATCCACCGAGAAGTGCCATGCTAATGAAGAGAAAGATAAAGGAAAAAATAAGATTGTTGACCTTATAATTGAAACATATAGGACTAAATAATCCAAGGAGAAAAACATATATGAAATGGCTAAGTTAATTAATTCATCATATAATAAACTCGAGAGACTCAAAATTGTTAATGGACCTCAAATTCTAGGTCCTAAAAATCTTCCTCCACCTTGAAATTAAAAAAAAAATGTACCAAATATAAAACCTAATACACTGTACATAAATTAGTCGCCTTATCAAAAACCTTTTAATCCACAAATCCTCCAACGAGGGAAAAGAAGAGAGTAGCCCCCAATTCAACTTCCCTTCAGGAATAACACGAATCTAATAGAAGACTATAACGATGAGATACGTTAAAATTGGAAACTAGGGCCAAACTTCATGTGGGTCATCTTATTCATGGCTTATAATATTTTTATTAGATTCCTCTCGTCGAAAGGTGTATGATTGATATAAAGATCATTCGATTTTGATAAGTATTCATGGAGATATGAATTTATTTTGATTATGGAATTATTATCAAGCCGACCTACAACTCATGTAGG
>APFE030178592.1:101379-121012 GCA_000404065.3 Pinus taeda
TTGATAGACTTACCAAGTATGCACACTTTTGTGCATTATCACATCCATTTAAAGCCAGTACAGTTTCTAGTGCATTTTTGGAAACAATTCAATAGCTACATGGAAACCCAAAGATTATTGTAAGTGACAAAGATCCCATTTTCACTGGAAATTTTTGGATAGAATTATTTTCTTGTCTTGGTACTCAGTTAGCTCATAGTTCATCTTATCATCCTCAATCTGATGGGAAAACTGAGATAGTAAACAAATGTTTGTAAGGATATCCTCGTTTCTTTGTATCTGATAAACAAACAAAATGGATCAAATGGTTGCCTCTGGCTGAATGGTGGTATAACACTTCCTTCCATACAACAACAAAAATGACCCCATTTATGGCACTTTATGGGTATCAGCCACCATCCATCACATCATATTTAAGAGAAAATTCTAAGGTTCAAGCAGTGGAACATCACATCGAACATCAACAACAAGTCCTCCAACTCTTAAAGGATAACCTCGTGTTGGCACAGAATAGAATGAAACAACAGGCAGATCAACATTACAGTGAAAGAAGTTTTGATGTAGGTGATTGGGTATTATTAAGGCTAAAACCATATAAGCAAATGTCCCTCAAGCAAGCTAAGAAGGATAATAAATTATCACCAAAGTATTATGGTCCATACAAGGTGTTGCAAAATTTTGGTACTATGGCATACAAATTAGATCTTCCAGTAGCTTCTCAATTGCACCTAGTTTTCCATGTCCATGTTTAAAGAAGGTTATAGGTGATAAGCTCCCAGTTCAAACAATATTGCCAGAACTTGACGAGGAAGGAAAAATTGTATTGGAACCAGAAGCAGTCACAGGAAAAAGAATTCAACAACTACGAAATCAATCAATTTCAGATTATCTTATCAAGTGGAAGAACTTACCTGCTGAATATTCCACATGGGAGGATGAGAATTTTATACAGAAGAATCCATAACTACTCAAGCGTTAAGGACAACACTTTTTTTAAGGAGAGGGGTATGTTGGGTCCCTATAATACTAGTGATTACCCCATTACTATTGTAGTTGTACCCCTTATTAATATTGTTGTGCCCTATTGTCCCCAATATTGTTATTATTGTGCCCCATAGAATCCCTCTATTGTTATTTTTGTGGCTTTATGTTATTATTGTTAGGTCAGCTGGGTTTATATTGTGACTCCTTAGACTCCTATATATAGAAAGGAGGTTTTATCATTTGTATCATCCAAGAATTGTTCATTTATGTAATGTAAAGGAGGTTCCCCCCTCGAAGAGGCTAAATTCTAACGTGTTGATCTATCTTTTCTATCCTTTCTTAAGCTGGTTTCATAACATAACCTCCTCTAGAAGACGCAACTTTTGGTGGTGGAATCATGCCGATCCAATGGTTGGTTTGTGAGACATCGTCTGCCCTAGTTTGATGATGAAGCCACTAATGCTGATACTGTTGATCTAGGGTTTGCTACTGCTGATATAAATCGGATTTATTGTACTATGTATCTTTGCTAAATTATTGAAGATAAAAGAAGATTTGATCAAAGGGTTTCCCCACACAATGTGGTGGTTGTCCTTGGCTAGCCACCACATCTTGTGTCTCTTGTCTTGGCTTGTTTTCTGTCGATCGTTGAATGTTATATCTACACTTTACTTTATGTACATGTGATTGCTAATTTGTTGAATATAATAAGAAAAAGAAGTAAAATGTTATAAGCATAGAACATACCATAACTTAACATGGTATCAGAGCTGAGGTGAAGAAAAAGCCCGAGCAAGAGCAAGAGCAATCACTAAAGAGAAGATTGGCAAGGCTATCCTAAAAGAATGATGGGGTCCTCAACACTCTTTCCTACTGAAGACAAGCTCCCTGAGAAAGATGACTATCACAGATGGAAGATGTCTATTGATCTATCCCTTGAGGATCAAGGAGTGTTGGATCATGTGAGAGGCAATATTGTTGAGCCTCCATCAAATGCACCTCCTTCTGTTGGAACAAATGGAAGAACGAAGAAGTTAAAGCGAAGAAGATCATCCAGGACTCTATCGACAAGCACTTGGTGGCCTACATCTCTGAACTAGACACTTCCAAGGAAATATACGATAGACTGGTGATTTTATTTAAAGTTAATCATGCAAAACAAGTTTTGTTTCTTAGAAATACGCTGAGGGAAATCACGAAGGGTAAAGATGAGAGTATGCAAGCTTATTTATTAAGAATCACCGAGATCAGGAATGATATCCTATCTATTTGGGAGACTATTACTGATAGGGAAATGGCACTCATGAGTCTTGGAGGATTACCATCCAAATGGTACATGTTTAGGACTACTCTTTTGAACAATAATATAACTCTTGGTTTCGAGGAATTCATGGCTAGATGCATTCAAGAAGAAACAAGGGTAGAAGATCAAGAAATGCCCATGCCTAAAGGTCCTCCTGCTGCCTTTTCTTCTGATGCTAAGAAAGGAAATAATTTCGAGACTAAAACAAAAGGAAAGGCTAGACCTAAGGGAGGAAGAAAAGGACGATGTTGCATCTATAATAAAGCAGGTAGTTATGCAAGAAAATGCCCTAATAGAAAGGACTCTCACTATGACGATGATCAAAATCCCTCTCATGGTAATTGAAGGAATGACAAATTCAATAGCAAAGGTAAAAGGAATGCTGGAATGTTCACCGATAAGAAAATTGATGTTTTTCATTTTTTTGGAAGCCCTATATATTTTCATGTGCTGAAAGAGAAACGAAATAAATTGGGTGCATAAAGGAATTTTTGTGGGCTATGGTGAAAATAAAAAAGGCTATAGAATCTATGTAGCGAGTCAAAGGCAAGTCATGATTAGTCATGATGTCACATCTGACAAAGATATGGCTCTTAGCAAGGTGGACAATCTTCCGACTTTGAGGAGCTCTCAAGAAGCTGACACCAGGGAACCGAAAGAAAAGAATGATGAACCAATGCTTGATGTAGAAGAACCCATGGATCTAATTGATCCTCATCCACATGAGCCTTCCTTTTCTAGGAACAGGCCTTCTTGGCTTAGGGGGATACTTGATGATGCTGAAGGACATGCTGCACCTTGAGGAACCTTCCATCAAAGTAAGAACCTAATAGGTATCAGGGATACGTGACCATCATGACCATGATCATACAAAATGAGCCTTCATAATTCTTAGATGTCATCAAGCATCAAGTATAAAAGGATGTTATGACTATAGAATATGAGTCTATTATGGAGAAGAATGTCTGGGAAGTAGTTCCTAGACCCTAGGAAAATACAACTGTCACTTCTAAATGGCTTTACGAGATAAAGCATGTAGCAGATGGAAGTACCAAAAAGTATAAGGCTCATTTTGTTGCTCGTGGTTTCTCCCAGAAGGAAGGTATAGACTATGATATTTGCACATGTTACCAGATATACGACCATCCGCTTGATCTTAGCCCTTGTGGCTTCACAGGGATGGAACCTACATCAGATGGATGTCAAGAACGTGTTCTTACACAGTTCAATCAAAGAAGAGGTCTATGTTGAGCAACCTCAAGGATTTGAGATTTATGATAAAAAAATCTCATGTATGCAGGTTGAACAAGGCTCTCTATGGGCTGAAGCAAGAAATAAGAGCATGGTATGAGAGGATCGATAGATACTTGATGAAGCTGGGATTCACTAGGAGTGAAGCTGATCCTAACCTTTACTTTAAGGTTGAAGATGAAAAGCATCTCATACTACTGTTGTATGTGGATGACCTCTTTCTAATAGGTGCAACCCTCTCATTCAAAAATGTAAGAGGGAGTTGGCTTCTAAATTTGAAATGAAGGACCAAGGACTTGAAGTGTGGCAAAATCCAAGGGAAATTTTCCTATCTCAAGGAAAATATGTGGTAAAGATATTGGAAAGATTTGGTATGATGGACTGCAAGCCTGTGACTACCTCGAGGATCTTAACTTTTATAAGTTATATGGTAGTGATGTTGGACCAGATTTTGGAAATGCCTTTGATTTTCATAAACTCATTCGCATTGATGTTCTTATTGAACCTCTGTCCAAACATATGTTTTACAGTTAGCATTATGAGCTCATATTTGGTTGAGCCTCACTGGATTGATGCCAAGAATCTTCTAATATATCTTCGTGGCACAATTACTAATGGGTTAAGATACACTGTCGGAGATGTGAGACTACTTCGATATACTGATGCTGATTGGGCAGGCTGTATGGTGGACTGTAAGAGCACTTTCGGGTGTTGTTTCACCTTGGGATCTGCTTCGATATCCTGGATGAGCAGGAAGCAGAAGTCGGTGGCTTTAAGCACTGCCGAAGTAGAATATATTGCTGCTAGCATGGCCTCCTGTGAGGTAGTCTGGTTGCGAAAGCTCTTTAGTGAGCAGTTTGGATTTACATTAGATAACACTGTGATTATCTATAACAACTAGAGGTGGGATTCGATTGTTTATGAATCCTGTATTCGTTGATTACTCTAGCATATAGACATCATCTGGGATATGGTAAGTCGATGAGCAAGGAGGCTCCATCGCATTAAGATTATGTACAGGTCGATACACCTTGTCAAAGCCCCGAGGAAAGATCTAATCTGTGATTTTCCCAAACAAATTGGAGTCGTTGAGAAACCCTTGTACAAGGGTCCTGCATGTTGCATACATTGAGCTCTGGGAGCTCTGAGGGCTTGTGGTTCTTACTGGAGCAACATAAGACCACAGGGTGACTCACACTCCCCTAGTGGTGTGCACTAGAACAAGATGATTTGCTCTCTTGTGGGATAAGATGATTTGCTCTCTTATGGAATAGGATATTCACTCTCTTGTGTATTAGGATGATTAGTTTTCCTGTGAGGCCTGGATTGACGTGTTCTCCATGGCAATTGTAGCAGGATTGATTTGTTCTCCTATGAGGCCTAGATTGATGTGTTCTCCTGTGAGGCCTGGATTGATGTGTTCTCCATGGTGATTGTAGCAGGATTGATCTATTCTCCTGTAAGGCCTAGATTGATGTGTTCTCCATGGCGATTGTAGCAGGATTGATGTGTTCTCCTGTGAGGACATGATTAATTAGTTCTCCTGTCGAGGCATCCTACCCATGCAGTCTGGGACTCATGGGAAGTACCTCTCATCTGATTAATGAGTAGGGAAATGAAGTTAGGGACCATAATAGTACGATGGATGCATCATTGTATCTACCATACCCCCTATGCTAGGATGACCTCCATTGATCTGCGATCAATGATACTGGTCTGGGACCACTGGTAGGAGTTGTACCATACTATGACGTTGACTTCGGGTTGGTTGAGACTGGTCTGGGACTAGTGGTACATACTCTGAGACTGACTTTGGGTCAGTTTAGTACTGGTCTAGGACCAATGAGAGTGGTACATACTATGACACTGACTTCGGGTTGGTTGGGACTGGTCTGGGACCAATGGTACACTCTTTGAGACTGCGATACTAGTCTAGGACTAGTGGTACACTCTCTAAGACTACGATACTGGTCTGGGACTAGTGGTAGGAGTGGTATCTACAATGACGCTGACTTCGGGTCAGTTGAGACTGGTCTGGGACCAGTGGTACACACTCTGAGATTGACTCTGTGTCAGTGGAGGATGATACTAGTCTGGGACTAGTGGAGTTGTACTCACTATGACGCTGACTTCAGGTTGGTTGAGACTAGTTTGGGACTAGTGGTACATACTCTAAGACTGACTTTGAGTCAGTATGTTACATCCTCGATCATTTCTTCTTCTTCATAATTCAGACAAGAGCAGAGCAGACCAATACAGATCAGTGGAGGGTAGAACAAGAAAAAGAAGAACATGCAGAATAGAGCAAAGTAGGGCAAGGGTCAGGCTATGCAGGGCAGTGCATTTGATGGATGAATAGTAGCGACCGTCAGACAGATTGTAGATGAAGTTATCCCTAGTTGAGAGGGAGTGGTTAAATTGGCAACTAGGGCCAAAATTCATGTGGTTCATCTTATTCATAGCTGATAATATTTGTATCATATTCCTCTCATCGATAGGTGTAGGATTGATATAAAGATCATCCAATTCTGATAAGTACTCATGGAGATATGAATTTATTTTGATTATGGAATTATTATCAAGTTGACCTACATCTCATGTAGGCTCAGAAGCCCAATAGTCGCATCTATTCAAGCATTAATGTTGTGTATAAATATAGGAGGACTTTTCCTCATTTGGACTCACACAACTCAATATATTTCTCTCTCTCTCTACTGCTCAAAAAAGAGTCTCTTCTTTACTGCACAGAAAAGGGTCTCTCTCTCACACATGTGAAGTAGGAAGCTGTTGAACCTGAAGCTACAACTACAAAAGTAAAGTTTGACCTTCATGGAGTAGAATATCTCCTCATATAAACTATTCTATAGGTCCATCTGGATCTCCTTTGAAAGCCGCAAATTTTGGTGGTGGAATCAAGCCAATCGGATGGACGGTTTGCAAGATATCGGACACCCTAGTTTGAAGGAAGCTGCTGAAACTGAAGTTGCAACTGCAGAAGTAAAGTTTAACCAGCGTGGAATAGAATATCTCCTCATCTGAACCACGTTGTAGGTTCATCTAAACCTCCTCTGGAAGCCGCAACTTTTGGTGGTGGAATCATGCCGATTTGATGATCGGTTTGTGAGATATCATCTGCCCTAGTTTGATGATGAAGCTGCTAATGCTGATACTACTGATCTAGGGTTTACTACTGCTGATATAAATCAGATTTATTGTATTATTTCTCCCTGTTGAATTATTGAAGATAAAATAAGATTTGATCAAAGGGTTTCCCCACACATTGTGGGGTTCGTCCTTGGCTAGCCGCTACATCTTGTGTCTCTTGACTTGGCTTCTTTTCTATCGATTGTTTAATGTTCTATCTTCACTTTACTTTATGTACATGTGATTACTAATCTGTGGAATATAATAAGAAAAAGAAGTAAACTGTTATAAGCATAGAACATACCATAACTTAACAAGATAACATGCCAACACGTTGATCTTGAAGAAGAGGAATATCTTGAACTAAATTGTCTCAATGATTCTTTAGGTTTCAACAAGTTATACCCTGGATAAATAGATATCTGGTATCTTGATACAGAGATTTGGGCACCTCAATTTGAACAATTCACTCATCATTTAGAGGCTCAAATCTTACAAAAGTATGATCTATGAAAGAAAACCAAAACATAGAAGATACTAATCGCAAAGAAAATTTGCAAAGGAATCTTGCCCTCGAAGGTGGGAAAATAGTAGATAAACAAGACCTTAAAAGGGTGGAGCAAGATGAGAATCAACATCATGCCTCACAAAATTTTAACTTACAAAATGAATTAAATAAGTTAAAAATAAGTATACCTATAAATGGAATTGTTAAAATTCCTACTTATAATAAATAAGCTAATAAACGTTTTCAATACACTAAAAATCCAACTAATAATTTACCAGTGAATGATGTCATCGATTATATATATATATATATTATATTATTAATATATATATAATGACACCCCTGGAATCGCCATTGGCTTACACAATGACATGGGTGATAGTTTAGTTCCTTCCTTTTATATTAGTCTAAAGATCCATGACTTAACCTTACACACCTACATGTTTGATTTAGGGGAGTCCCACAATTGGATGTGAAAAAATGTTATGGATCAGTTAGGTTTAGACATCACCCATGAATACAAATACCATTATTAATTTCATTCATGAAGGGTCAAATGTCTCAGCATGATAAAGGACCTTGTAGTAGTTATAGCTGAAGTTCTTGTCAAGCACATAGTAATGGATGTCGTAGTGGCCAATGTCCCCCCAAACTATGGGGTGCTACTCTCTAGGTCTTGGGGAACCAAGTTGGGAGGCTCCCTCCAACTCAATCTATCCTATGAACCTATTTTTGTCTTTGAAGGAGGGACCCGATGCTTATACCATGAGTGTCACGATGAGCTTACATCATAAGCTTCAAGGACAAACAAAATAATTTTCCCATCTATGTTATTGATTATAATCTAGGAAATTTTTTATTGACAATAAGTGATGAAGAAATGCTTTAATTAGTAAAAAACAACCACTTAAAATTATTGTAGATAATAATTCCATCTAGAAATTCTTTTTGGTTGCACGTTGTCTGAGAATGGATCTAGGGATGGTGTTTTTCTAAATTTCCCTTCCTAAGAAAATGTAACCCTCGTGATTTTACAAAATACCCATAACGTAGTTGAATACAAGACCTTGATCCTAGGTTTGGAGATAGCCCATAAGCTTAATGTCTAGAATCTCTCAGTCTTTGGTGAATCTGAGCTAGTGATCAAACTAGTAACAAACAAATGCTAGACCAAAGATCCTAGACTTAGAGCTTATAGAAACCAGGTGTGGGACCTAGTGGAAAATTTATTTTTGGCTATGAATTTCACTACTATTCCTAGAGAAATGAATCAATTGGTCGACGCCTTAGCTATTACAACTGCTACGTTTGTGCCTCCAAAACAAAAAATACCTTACTACGAAATTCAAATTTTTTACATGCCCTCAATACTCAACAATGTCAAATATTGGTACGTGTTTGAGGATGATCAACAAATCAAGAAATTTATCAAAATGGTGGGTATATTTTCTAACCATTGTATTGAAGAAAATGAAAACGAAGATCAATCCCATTCTGAACTACCTCAATTTAAACAAAAAAATAAACAACATGTGGTATTACAATAAAAAATTAATTATATTCCTCGAGGGATAGTTCCCCTTGAGAATATATTTGATTAGAAAGGATCCATTTCCTTTCCCATTCTAAAACTACTGGACATAGAGATTGAAAAATTAATATGGGTACAAAACAAGAACCTAAGAAAACAAATCTTTCTAAGACCCTTCTGCCAGAAATCAATAAAATGCATGTAAGTATTTTCAGAGAGTTTTTTGGTGGTTTTGCTTGGAGTTATAGTGAGCTATAGAATTATGATAGGGAAATCATAGAACACATAATACCAATAAAAGAGGGATTAAAAGCCTTTCAGCAGAAACTTAGACAAATAAACCCTATTCTACTTCCTTCCATTGAAAAAGAAATTAAAGTGTATTAGATGCCAAAATCATTATACCTCTCAAATATTTTGATTGGGTTGCCAACTTAGTTCGTGTAAGGAAAGCGAATGGAGAGATTCTACTTTGCATAAAATTTCAAAATTTGAAGAGGGCCTCTTTAAAGTATAATTATCCATTATCTAAGATGGATCACATCTTATAGAGAGTGGTCAGATCTCATAGAATCTCAATGATGGATGGTTTCTCTAGATATAACCAGACTGTTGTCGATAAAAAAGATAGGAACAAAACAACCTTCACAACCCCTTGGGGAATGTTACATGTATGAAAAGATGCCTTTCGTACTTATAAACGTTGTAAATACCTTTCACCTAGATATGGATATATTTTTTTAGACGAAAGGGATTGTTTCATCATTATCTACCTAGATGACATGACATTGTACTCAAAAGTCCGATTCACAACATTTGGATTACTTGAGGGTGATATTTCAAGTGTCAAAAATACAATCTCTCTATCAATCCTCGAAATCCATTTTTTTCCATGACTAAAGGAAAAATAATCAGTCATATAGTATTATAACAAGGGGTTCGAGTAGATGCAGAAATATTCCAGGCAATTGAAAAAATTCCCTTGCCCAGAACCAAATAGGAGATCCAATCACTCTTTGGCAAAATAAAATTTTTAATTCATTTTATAACAAATTTTATTGAGGTTGTAAAAAATATAACTATAATTCTTAAGAAAGGAAATGAGATCAAATGGATTGATGAATCCAGGTACTCTTTCTCCTAAATTAAAAATTCATTAATGGAGGCACCTCTCATCATAAGTCCAGATTGATGGGTAACATCAAAAGGTATATTATAAGGTCATTTTGCTACCCTCCATCCCATAATTTCTCCCTTTCTCACATTAATTAACATATTTTTGGCCATAATGTGTTTAATAGGAATACTAAATGATTTTTTTCATGCTTTGTGGCATAAAGTGGTTAATGTGCAAGAAAAAGAGCATTGTTGAGTACCTTTATGATGCAAAGGCACGTTGGAGGAATCTAGAGCAGGTGTAGGATGCTTGTCCCCTGCATTTACTCTCCTTTGACTCAAAGTCATCCCTAGATTCACTCATTCACATATCGAGGTAAAATGGTAGCCAATGAACTCAAGTGAATGTGAGGGTCTAAGGGAGCTAGATGCACTTTTTTTTTAAGTTTTGGAGGGAAGCAATACACTTTTCAAGGAGGTTTCCCCTCAATCCTCTTTGTATAAATAAATAGGCATAAGGGGTCATTAGGATTCAATTTTTTTGCCACTGAAGAGCTATCAAGAGTTAGGAACTTGAGACTATCATTGTTATTTTCTTTTACATGAAGTACATGTTACCACTCAAACTAGCAAGGGTTATAGGAGGGGATCCTATAGAGAAAATACTAGGTCATGGGGAAATAATGGAGTGATAGCGCACTGTCACCTCAGCTAAACCTCCCTACTCTTTACGTACTTTCACCGATGGGAGGAGTCTCGATATAAGAGGAATCACTAGAATAGGTGGAAAAATGATAGGATATTGGGTAATTCCTAAGCCTATTCATAAGAGAGGCTCAGAGAATGGGCTCACTCGCCCTTGAAGCAAGATGAAAGGATATCCTCGAAGGGCTAGGGAATTATCAAGACCTACGATTTGAGGAGTGTTACTTAAAAATATGGACATAATATCAATTAATCCTGAAGAAATTGTTTCTAAGTGTCCTTTCTGAAATTGGACTTGCAAGGTTGCGAGACCTCAAAGAAGCCCTAGTGGCCCCAAACAAGGTCAAAGGTTTGGGGTATATCAACACATTAATGGAATTGATCAAGTTAGGGAGGAGAAGAGCATCAAAGGAATTATATTTGTCTTGGAATGTGAATGCAAGGATCCTTAATGAAGCCACTAACCTCAAGCACACTATGGAAATGGTTCCTGATCTAGGGCTTGGGATATCTTGAGATTCTACTGTCAGAATATCCTAAAATTTGGAGCACCTCTAGAAGACTCACCAGTGTAGCTCTAGAGAAATTTTCATCAATTTTTTATGGCTACAATATAATTCATGTGATGCCCTATATGGCCTTCTAGGTTAAGGCTTAGAAAGAGGAAAAGGAGGTGTAAAAGATATTTGTTTGGTGATCACCTTAGACTAGACCAGTGCCTAGCAAATTGGGAGAATGGAGTCAAATGAAATCAATGTTTAGATATTCTTAATTCCAACCAAGGAGTTCCCCAACAACTTCATGTGGCCTAAGAAACAAATAGGTTACAAATGTAAATTTATACTTCTTTGTATTACGAATGATGACTTTTCAAGACAATCCACAAACATTCATGTGCCTCCAAGACAATAATTCACCATACTTCAAATGATCATGTGAAAATCCCTCAAAAAGACAAGGCCAACAACTTTGCATAAAGAGAAACTACACCAACTTCACAAACACAGATATTCCATAGACAATTTATGAGACAAGATTGCAAATAAGCATGCAAAAGGTAGTCACAAGTATAGAAAATTACTCCAATCTTAAAAATGCAAAGAAATCGTAGCCCCAAGGCAAGACATTAAGGTCTTCCAAACATGAAATGCATTAGATCTCCAATTCTTCCATCAAAAGGCCCAATGAAATTTCCGAATGAAACAAATTATCTAAATCCAAATGATGATGAGAGGAGTGAATGAGCCTATCATATATTTATACAATCCATAAGGGAGTTTGAATAGCCTAATTTTTATAATAATTCCCCAAATAATAAAATAATGTACAATAATGATATAAATTAGTGACAATCCCACCAAGATAGTTCCATAATAAAAAGATAAACGTAACAAGAGGGAAGAATATTAAACATAATGATCCGTTGGGCCATTAAGGAGACCTAATGGAGTCCAAAGTGTGCCAATGTGTGAGACTAAGCTCGAAACATAGTGAATGAGGGATTGGATCCTTGATATCCAAATGAGTCACATGTGGTTTCCTCAAGTGGGTGTGGGGGCACAATGACATCCTCATGGGTCTCAAAGTGGATCGATAGTGCCTGTGAATCATCTTCAAGGGCTAGGATGATGACATAAGCCCTCCCTTCATTTCTCGTGGTGAGACACATCCTCATATGGACCTTGGAACCTTTGTCTAGTGTGTGATGCAAGTGTGAAGGTCATTGGGAATAGTGATCTAGGTGCATCATCCTCATGATAAAGGTGGAACAAGAGAAATCTTTGAATGGTGTTTGGGATCCATGAATTGTTCTCTATTGTGGTGGAAGCCCATGGCTCTATGTGCTCACCCTACAATGCCATTGTGACCCTCTCAAGGGATTCAACCTCGTATAGGGATACCAAACCCAAAATGGAGACCCACCTACAATCTTGGATAAGGTCCAATTCATCTCCTGCATAAGATCTAATGTTACCTCTATTGGGCACCAAATCTGCTTATCTTTTCCTTTCATTTTAACCTATCCTTCCATCCTTTTGCACCCATTGATATGCATTTGTTGTGATAAACCTATGAGGTAACCCTTCTTCCTAACATCTCTTGGAATATTTAATTGATGAAGTAAAGTTACGGGGGTTTTGCGTATGTGAACTACTAAAACTTGTTATTTCCATAGATTCTGGTGAACAAGTATTGCCTTCACAACTTGTAGTAGCAGTCTTGCGTTCACAACAGTTGTTCGGCAACACTGTAATAGCATAACCAACTCATAGTTGCTTTCAAACCTATTTTGGATCTTTTCTATTCTCGCTCTCTCGAAAATTAGCTGCTGTTATGAATTGTTATATATTTTGGGCATTTTTCCTAGGTTTTGGGGAATATATCATTCCCATGTATTTGTATAAAAGGGTTTTTATTCCTATGCGAAGGGTTAGCCGCATAGAGGCATATATTGTAACAACTCTTACATATTAACCAAAAACAACCAAGTTGTTGTTCCTCTTCTTAGTTGTGAGTTAACATAACCTTGATCAGAGAGTTGGGCCCACTCTTGTGATCAAGTGATGCACATTTATTTTATGTGTGTTGTTTTCCATTATTGTGTGTTAATTCCTTATTATTGTTACATATCTTTATTGATTGTTGTGAATGCATTTTAAGTTCTGCAATTTATTTCTAATTACTGTTACAACGATGCTTTGATTCTTTAGCCACGAATCCTTGGTTAATGTAAGATTGTAACCTTGCCCCTGCATATACCTTGCACGTTACCTTCAAATTTGTACAGACAGAGATTAATGAATTAATGTGGAAAAGGGTGGAATAGTTTATTCACACTCGCACACCAACATTTTGGCACCGTTGTCGAGGAAGGCTAACAAGGTGCAAGACATGATCTGTATTGGCCAGAGGATCAATCTCTTGTCTTACGAAGGGAAGTGCTACCTTGTTATAAGTCCTAAGTGTAGTATTTTGATTTTTTTTCGCTTTTTACTATTTTTGAGTTGAGTCTCTTGCTTTGGTCATTTGTTCTAAATTTTTTTGAGTTGCTAAAACCCGATCTCTCATCTTGGGGAGGGAATGGTCTTTTGACACCTTGCTCTAGGTATTGAGCTTTATATTTCCTTTTATGCATGTTATTTTCTTGTCTGGTCTCTCGCCTTGGGGAGGGAACGTTCTTTTGACACCTTGCTCTAGGTCTTGAACCCTAGATTTATGGTTTTTAGTCATTTTATTTTCTTGTTTGTTAAAACCCTACATCTCGTCCTAGGGAGGGAATGGTCCTTTGACACTTTACTCCGAGTCCTTAGTGTAGTGTTAATTTAAATATTTTCCTCTTACCAACTTGCATGAACAGATATTCGAATAAAAGGGCCAGAGGAAAAGCGCCAAAGAAAGGAGGACAAGATTTGGGAAGGAACCCTTATATCCAACAAATCATTGCAAAATTTGAATCTGAGGCATCTTCTCGTGCTGCTATGAGGGAAGGGACTCGAACGAAATTAGAGGGACAATATGCTAAACAACTAGTGCTATCCATAGTACCTCCTATTGATTCAATAAAAAAAAACCTTCCAGCAACAAAAGAAGTATGCAGGAGTGTACTTGATGAAGGAGTATCATTGTTGATAACAGAGGAAGAAGAAGTTGCAAGTAGAAGGTCTAAGGGACCAGACCATTCCAGCAGGAAGGAGAAGTTGCAGAAAAGGGGTCTACAGGATCAAGCCATTGTGTTGGGGAGGAAGGAGCTGTAAGGGTATTGATATCACCATGTGATAAGGGGAGTGTTGTTAAAGCAACTCAAGATTTCATGATAAGACCCCTTCCATCATTCCTTGCAAAGCCCACTGAAATTGCCAGTGATTATTGGAGGATATTCATGGAACCCACAACCTCTACTATTGACTTCCCAATTGCAAATCTTGGGACTGGCGCACCAACAAAGCCCATTCCTTTGACAACTTTACCAAGCTTTCATGGGGTGAATTTTGAAGACCCTGACATGTTCCCTTTTGAATTTGATATTGTGTGTCAGGGATATGACTATATAACCGATACTTAGAAATTGAAAATCCTCCCTGCTACGTTAAAAGGGACAACCCTGTGATGGTTTATGGGTCTGGGAGAAAAGACTATCTCCACATGGGATGGTATGAAAACCTCTTTTCTAGAGAATTATCACGATTACTAAAAACCTCGGGATATTAAGGAAGAAATTTTTAAGTTCATGCAGAAAGAAGATGAGAATATGGAGGACTGTGTGGAATGATTTAAGTACACAATACAGAGATTAGTTCATTCTAATCTGGATAAGGAAATTTTGAAAATTATCCTCCTCTGGGATTTTTGGGAAGAATTTCTAGAATTGTTAAGCATAGTAGGAAAGGGAGATATATCAAAAGAGGACTTCAATACCATCTGTGAGTTGTGCATCTAGTGATCGAGGGGAGATGCAAGGAATAAAAAAGGAATTTGGTCAACAAAAGTATTTGGTGGAGGTGTCACAAAAGTAGAAATTGGAAACCTGCTTGATAACATACGGACTGATATCTTGAGTACCCCATCTACACAGATGGACACACTACAAGTAAAACAAAAACGTAGGGAATTGGAAAAGTCTATGGCTATTTTTTGCCTGAAATGTAGAAAGAAGCATCCGCATAGAGAATTTCCATTGAACTCTGTGGAAGAACGCGCATTTTGTGAGCTGAGTCATGCGACAAGTTCATGCCCCTCCTTGCTAGGATTGAAAGCGGTCTTTCAAGGGATAGCTGAAGACTGGACCAACTGTATTTTATGGGATCCAGAAAGCCATGGCAACCTCAGTCACCAACTAGAAATCAAGGTATGTTATAGGATCCATATTAGTACTTTAATAATTTTAATCTGGTTCTTCAGTCCATATCAGTTTCCACTCTAGCAATAACTGGGTCCTCAAACTAGTTCGAATTCTCAATGGGCCCTGAACTGGCATGGACCCTTTCCTCTTGGACAGTTTCCCCAGTCAATGCCACAACAACAAATTAAATTTCCATCTAATATACCTCCTATTAATCCTCTTGTTCACCCTCAACTTCCTATCCAACCCAATCTGAATCCTAACAATAAAGGGGCTCAACAAGCTAACACCCTCAACCTGCCTTCATACAACATCTCTACCACAAAACTATATGAGATGAGTTTGAGATTTGGGGGGATAGTAGATGCTCAAGACTCACCTATTGGTATTGAAAAAGTTGGAAGTGAGGTTAAAGAACCAGAAACAGTTGAAGAGAAATCGAACCAAGCTAGTAAAAATCATACATCTCCTCAAATGTTAATTACTCAAGAACATCGAGTTGACTCACCCTATCTTGAAAGATTCGCCTTGAGTAAATAGATCCCTCAAGCTGAGTTTGACCTATTAGGGGAGTTACAAAATCTATTTGTTAATATTCCCTTGTTACAAGCTATGAGGGATGTACCTATATATGCAAAAACACTTAGGGAATATTGTGCTAAAAAGCCTAGAAAGAAATCAAGGAATCCACTCACCATTCGTGTGATGGGAAAGTTATCAAATTTTATGATGGGAAAGGCTATGCTTGTGAAGTATGGGGACCCAGGGAACCCAATTCTAATTGTGCAAATTTATGGAGTGGAAATTCCAAATGTGCTGGTAGATTTGGGTACTGCTATAAATGTCATCACAGCTGAAGCTATGCATATATTGGGTCTTCAAAACTTGAAACATACACCTACGATGTTAGAGTTGGTTGACAGATCTATAGTCAAACTGGTAGGGAAGTAAGAAGACATTACAATCTAAATTGATTCATGGCATTACCCTGTGGATTTCTTAGTACTGCAAACACAATCCCCAGCTAGTGGCCATCCCTTGATTCTGGGAAGACCGTGGTTGGCAAACACATATGCCTACATTGGGTGTTGTTATGGGAATATGGTTATCTCAAATGGGCAAGTTACTAAAATCCTTGTGTTATATCCTCCTGCAAAACCTAGCCCATCAGTGAAGCCACCTAGTCACAAGAAACCTTTACCAAAGGAAGAGTCTGAATCTGAGGATGGAAAATTTAGACGAGTTCTTACTATTGGGTAGGCCTTTCAGCTGAAAAAAGAAACAAAAGATGATATAATTATGACCTTCATTAGTGACCCTTGTTCTATTTCATATTCAAATCAACAAATTATAGAATTTGTTTTGAGCTATGAAATGCAAGAAAGTATTGCAACAACAAATTGATTTGAAGAGCTACCCACAACTATGTCTCATGACAACATTCTTGGGGAGGTAGAACTAGGAAAGACCCTGAATATTAACCCAAATTTGTCAGAATCCCAGATAAAATAGCTTCTAGATGTCCTCTGAAATCACAAAGAAGCCTTCACCTCAAACTATATAGACATGAAGGGGGTTACTTCCAATCTATGCACCCATCATATATACATCAAAGAGGATTGTCGTCCTATGAGATAGCCCTAGAGGAGGATGAAACTCGCTCTGAAAAACATTGTCAAGCAAGAACTTGATAAGTTGTTGGATGTAGGATTTATTTACCCCATTTTAGATAGCCAATGGGTTTCCCTGTTGGTGATTATTCCCAAGAAAAATGGTAAACAATGGATATGTGTAGATTACAGAGAATTAAATAAGGCAATACAAAAATACCATTTCCCTTTACCGTTCATTGATCAAATCTTAGATACTATAGCTGGGAAGAAGTTCTTCTCCTTCCTGGATGGATTTAGTGGGTACAACTAGATCCAGATAGTTCTTTAGGATGAAGATAAAACCACTTTCATGTACCCTTGGGGAACTTTCGCATACCGAGTCCTTCCATTTGGCCTCTGTAATGCGCCTGCAACATTCCAAAGGGAAATTTTAGGGATTTTCTTTGATCTGGTAGATGACAGTGTTGAAATTTATATGGACGATTTTACTCCATACGAAGATTCAATCAAAGAAGGGCTAGCACATCTGGAAAAATTTCTTGAAAGATGTAAATGAGCCCATGTCTCTTTAAGTACAGTAAAGTGCCACATGATGATGGAGGAAGGAATAGTCTTGGGACACTTACTTTCAGCTGTTGGAATTCGGATGGATCCAGTTAAGATAAAGGTAATATTGCACTTTCCAATACCCAAAACACTGACAGAGGTACATATCTTTATCGGTTGCACTAGTTATTAAAAGCGCTTTATAGAATTTTTTTCTAAGATAGCATATCCACTTTTTCAATTGTTGACAAAAGATGCAAATTTTGTGTGGATAGATGACTGTGATGCAGCCTTTGTGAAGATCAAGGAACTTGTCTGTAGAGATATGATCCTTCGAGGGACGGACTCGAAATTACCATTTCATATCCATGATGATGCCTCTCATACAACAGTTAGGGATGTTTTGGGACAACAAGTAGACAAGGTGCCATATGCAGTTTACTATGTTAGTAAGAACTTGGCTCTTGCCAAGTTAAACTACACATTGACTGAAAAAGAATTCATTGCTATCATCTATGCCATAAACAAGTTTCGCCATTATATTACTCGGTATCCGACCTTTGTACACACTGATCACGCAACAATTAGGTATCTGATGAATAAACCCATTACTCCTGTTCGTATTACAAGATGGTTGCTGTTACTTCAAGAATTTGACATCACCATAGTAGATAAACCAGGAAAGGATAACGTGGTTGCTAATTTTCTATCTAGACTAGATAATAATGTTGAAGGTACACCCGTAGAAGATAGTTTTCTAGATGAGCAACTTTTTGCAATTTCTGCTAACACTCCATGGTATGCAGATATTGCTAACTATCTTGCTACAGGGAAGGTACCTTGTCACTTATCATACAGGGAACAATGGAAAATTATTCATCATAGTGCCCGATATTAATGGATGGTAGGATACCTTTTTCACACAAAGGTTGATTAGCAGATTCAACGTTGTGTATCTGGGGATGGAATTTATGAGATATTGAAGGCTGCCCATGATGGCCCTTGTGGAGGAAATTTTGCAGATAAAAGAACAGGCCAGAAGGTGTTGCAAATCGGATATTATTGGCCTTCTATCTTTAAGGGTGCTTGATATTATGTCTGAAGATGTGATAGTTATCAATGCATGGGACAACCTAGAAAATCGGATGAAATGCCATTGCAGCCCTAGGTAGTCCTTGAGCCTTTTAAGAAGTGGAAAATTGACTTTATTGATCTTTTAACACACCTTCTCATCAAAAGGTTCACATTCTAGTCTACACTAATTCTGGTTTGCACTTGTATAAAATGGGGACGGATGAAGTTCTACACAAGTATGTACTGGATTAAGAAAGACAAACTATCCTTGCCAAAGCACATGGAGGAGTTGCTGGAGGACATTATGTTGGAAGAGCGACTTCGTAGAAGATCCTATGATATGGGTTGTGGTGGCCAACCATATGCAAATATTCAAAGGAGTATTGTAGGGCATGCGATGTCTGTCAAAGGATTGGGAAGCCATCGCGGAGGGATCAAGTGCCTCTAAGCCCACAAGTCTCGTTTCAAGTGTTCGAAAAATGGTCAATAGATTTTGTGTGACTTATTCAGCCGCCCAGAAGGAAGACAGGAGCATGCTACATTATCACGGTGACATAATACTTGATCAGGTGGGATGTGGCACAATCTGTGTAGGATTGCAGTGCAGCTACAACTGTGAAGTTTATATTTGAGCACATTATGTCTAGGTTCGGCTGTCTTAAGATTTTGATGTCATCTTGGTGTTATTCTAATGCTTTAATATTTTAACCCCCTGCTCACCCCCGAAATTAACCTTAATAGCGATGTTATAAATCCTTGACCTACCCTCGCATATTAACATTAAACATGCTGCTCTTTAGAGACCTAGGCTTAAAAGAATATCTAGGATAAAAAGAATCCTAATAATCTCTATAATATAAATAATAAGATTAAACATCTAAAAAAGATTGAAATAATAAGGATATAACCCTTTATTATAATGGAAAGTAGCTAATTATATCTATAGATATATATAAATAATAGAAGCAATAATAATATGAATATTAAAATAGGGTTAACATAATCATCATAATAAAAA
>APFE030178594.1:12225-22466 GCA_000404065.3 Pinus taeda
AATGGGGAGTACAGGGACAATGACAAAATGCTGTGTAACACTCCTTAGTTAGGACATTCCCTTCTACTGTTATGAGTAGGCACAAAAATTGTTTGAAGCCTTAAAAGATGCATTATCTCAAGCTCCATTGATTAGCCCCCTTGACCACAATAAGGACTACACTCTTTAGCTATCAACATCAGATGTCGCAATTACTAGGTTATTAGTTCAAGAAGGACCTGATAACAGAGAGCACGTAATCTATTACATCAATACGAACCTCTCCAGGCCTACCTTGAAGTATGAGTTAGCTGAAAAGACCACCTTAGGCCTAATAAACCCTGTAAAAAAGCTTTGGCATTGCATCACCTTACAACCACCACTGTAATTGCAAATATCAATCCCATGAGATACTTTCTCACTCATCATTTGATGAACCACAAATACGCTTGATGGGTAGTTATTCTGGAAGAATTTGACCTAAATTTTGCTTCCCCCAAAAGAAAGAAGGCGCTTATCCTTGTGGAGTTCATCACTAATCTCCCTACATAGACCTAAGGGTCTCCTGTTAATGATGCCTTCCCTAATGAACACCTTTTCTTTGTAGCAACAAATGACCCCTAGTACAACAACATCCTCATCTTTCTACATACTCAAAAGTTTAGACCTCAGCTCATTCACGATGATCGGAGGCACATTCACCACCAATCCCCCCGCTACCTCCTTATGGGAGACATCCTTTATCATCGAGGCATAAACACTGTCATTCAGTAATGCCTTACCCTTAAACAAGTTGTGAAGGTCTTGAATGATTGCCACATTGGAGCTTGTAGCGACCACCTATTAGGGATGGGCACCACTTAGAAAATCCATCGTGCCAGTTATTTCTGGCCCACCCTATTCCATGACTGCATTCGAGTCGTCAAAAGATGTGAGCGGTGCGAAAAATACACTCATAAGGCATGAGCTCCACTAGATCCCCTACACCTAGTCATCTTCGCAGTCCCTTTTGTAAATGGGGCATAAAATTCATGAATTTCAAACCTCCATCTTTAGGCCACCATAAGTACATTGTGGTCGCTGTCAACTACTTCACCAAATGGGTAGAGCCCATGCCCACATATAATAACACCACTGACATTGTTGCATGGTTTTTATTTAAACATGTCATAACATGATTCAATGTTCCCAAGGAGTTGGTCTTGGATTATGGCAAACACTTCAAGAACGAAATATTTTAGGATTATCCCAACACCTTGGTTTCTCTCATGGGTTTGCTTCTCCATACTACCCTTAGTCCAATGGCCAAGTAGAAGTTGTCAACAAAGTTCTCAAAAGAATGTTACAACATATGGTGAACAACCATAAAACCAATTGGCACCACAAGGTGTTTTCGGCCTTATGGGCATACCACACCATAGTCAAATCATCCACGGGATTCGCACCCTTCCATTTAGTCTATGAGGTTGAAGTTGTTCTCCCCATCGAGTGTGAGATTCCTATCTTACACTTAGCCATTGAGCTTCTCCCCGACACCAAAAATTTAGAGCAAAGGTTCGTGTAGCTAGAACACATCAATGAAAGTCAACGAGAGTCCCTCTAGCATAATGAAGCAAATAAAAAACAAACCAAGGCCTCTTTCGACCGCACTGTCACCCCTCGATCATTCACCAAAGTGGAGTTAGTACTTCGTGATGATGTTGCCAAAGAAGCTTTAGGACTAGGGAATTTCAAGACATTATGGAAGGGCCCATATATTATTAAGCATTGCCTCTTCAAGGGGGCATACATCTTCGCCAAGCCTAATGAGACTTGCCTAAAAAATCTTGTCAATGGGCTCTACCACAAAAATTCTACCCCTAAACACGTATGGACAATGACTTATTTTTTATGATGACCACCTCATCATGGATGTACACTAAAATAACTTTGTCATCTTGTGTCATAGATGGATCACACACCAACCTATCATAACGGGTTCATCGATGGTGCATCTCGATGGTCATAAAACCTCGTAGCAACAACCTGGGCCATATACTCTCCTGACATGACACCTCTTCACCACAATGGGATCTTTATTAGGTCAACCACCAATAATCAAGTAGAATATGATGTCGTTATAGGCCTTTTGGTTGATGCCTCCCATCTAGGTACCAGTCATGTGCATGTGTTCCTGGATTCCCATCTTTTATTGTCTTGCAGTTGAACAAAGCCTTCAAAATACATGATCCATGCCTTTTTTGGAAATACTTGAGTGCACAAAGGTTAGCTCATGATTTTGATCATATTACATTTTCACATATACCAAGAGATTGAAATCATATAGCTGATCACATAGCTAATCAAATCCTAGACTAGCACGTATCACATATATCCCATCATCGAGATACAT
The DNA here is from genome assembly GCA_000404065.3 of Pinus taeda. Classification (NCBI taxonomy): domain Eukaryota; kingdom Viridiplantae; phylum Streptophyta; class Pinopsida; order Pinales; family Pinaceae; genus Pinus; species Pinus taeda. The sequence continues at coordinate 14,597 of APFE030178594.1, forward strand.
AAATCATAGACATCATATCCATAAAATAAATGAAAAAATACATCACATGTATAGAAGTGTACACATTATAACACATCATGGGAGCCGCAAAACACACACACACACACACACATATATATTTATCAAAATATATGTGTACAAAAAATAGATTAATCCACTGGCATGAGCCAGGAAAAGAAGTCATCAAACAGAGGAGCATCCTCATAATGGGTGCTTGCCTTGGTACATACAAAACATCTAGGGATGATTCCCACCACCCCAACGCCCCCCGCCTCAAGCCCCCCAACCTAATCTGGTGCTAGAATTAGATGAGCAGTCATCACTGCCATAACAAGATGACAAAGACCCAGATGTTGCGCTCTATCTTGAGCCATGATTGTATCCACCGTCTCCTCCCCCAAACCCACCCAACCCTCCTCAGGCATCCTCCTTAGCAGGGTAGCCACTCAACCCCAATCATCCTCTTCCTCCCTCAGCTGCACCTCTACAGTCTCCGCTCGAGCCTCTATCGTCTCTGCACACACCTACAATCTGGTCATCTTCGTTGAGGCAAAATATTTTCCTCCCTATCTAGAGGGACAACCTATCTCCATGCGTTGACTCTAAGATGGTCTCTTAGGGTCCTCTTGAACCCTATCATCCTTCTGTCATTGTGGCATAATTGTTGCACTAGCTATACCCAATTGTTGAGGATCGTTTCCACCAGGTAGGCCGACAGTCGTCTACAGGGCCCAACATCTACAAGCAAACATTCATGGTATCAATATCATCATCATACATCATAAATACATGAAAGTAAAGAAATGCATAAAAGCACAAACCACATACCTATTGGCCCCCATGCATTACTAGGAGGAAGTCCCATGTCCAAATCACCCCTGGAGTCTACACCATTGTAGGGGTACTCTAGAATCATTTGAGGGTTGGACCTAAACCAACCCTCTATCATCGAGGTCTAGAAGCACCCCACCTCACCCTCACCTACTCATGGCATCATTGGATCCCACCACCGTAGCCATGGGTCTCTTGTAGGCCCTGGTGGCACTTTTACTATGGGTCATAACATCACAAACCTCTCATACAGGATGCTACATAGGATGCTTGCATAGAAAAAACTCTATGACTACCCTCGATGAACATTTGTAAGCTATGACACCATCCCTCTATAAAGGAAGCCAACGAGTTGAAGAAATCACCCGCATGTAGTCTCTCTAAAACGACAATTTGTGGCCCAAACACTCGATGAGGGGCAACTGATCTAACAAGGTGCAAGATCATTGCTAAAGCAACCCACTTAGCTAAATCCATGATAGTCCCAATTTGGATGCATCCCTAATAAACGATGTTGGGCTCACAATGTGACCTCGCTCACTCATGAATTTCTACCCGCCCAATCAGAAGTGACATCCACAATACTCCTCCACAAGGCATCAATCTTGTGACAAAATAAATGTCACCAACAATAGTAAAGGGCATCTCTCTGCCCCATATCCAAAACACGTCACGCTTTTGGTCCCAGCACCATATCACAAAGTGCAGGAACTTGTCCTATGACCTCAGTAAGGGGTTATGAGCGAACTTCAGTAACCTCCATCGCATTAAAGTGGTGCTCGCTGTAGCATCACCAACAATCACGATATAGTGAGGCTCCTAGTCGTTCTTTCTCCACAACATACCCATCCTACCAAAAAGGATGCAACAATAAAAAAAAATAGCCTCAATAGCTTAACATAACCCCTTTTACACTCTGGAGTGCCTGTTCCCATAACTGACATGCGTATGTGTGTCTGTTTCTCTCATAGATGCACGACACAACACACAATAGTGCTATCCAAACGTGTAGTCAACATTTCTATTAGCCATTAAGCCATGGGGATGTCGGCCCACAACCACACGTCTTTTCTACATGTAGATGTGCAGAGCTCATGACTATTTCATTAATAGTTGCGCAACTGCACATTTGTCACCCTGAAAGCCACGGGTTCTTCAATTCGAAGAACCTGCGACTTTTTTACCTATAACCACATAGACTATGCAGATACATCCCCTATAACTGTGGGGAGGCCACACCTAATCCTAATCACCCTCGGGGACTGCGCGACTATCTCGTAGTCATTCGCGTGGTCGACCTTTCTAGCCTAAAAATAAGTCTGTATAGGTTACCTTGTACGATCCACCTAACCTAACCTACTAAAATCACAAAATTGGGGTTATGATCTCTTAGATGTCTCTCCTCGCGTGCTTTCTGAGTGCACAAGCTAATCGCAACATGAGAAAACAACTCCCAGAATCACTCTACACTCTAGTACAAGTATAAATGAGGTGACATATGGCCCATTTTACTTATATATCACCCTTTTTTCATCTTCCCGAGCCCAATACAAGAGCTTAGGACCTCTGTTCTCAAAACCGTCAGACACACAAGGATTGGGACCACGTCATCTCCATCATGGTATCCTCCGCATGATCATAGTACCCTTTAAGGTGCGCCTTCTCATGTTCTTTGATTAATCTTGTTCAACACATTTCAATTTATATATGTTTTTATCAAGATGTTTTCACTTGGGGTATTACTTGTTGAGTTGTAGGTATATCAACAAATTCTCGCCAAAATCAGTACCCTGGTGGCCATCGACAGTGAAGGTATCATTCTCCACCCAACATGATAGTATTTCTACAAATATTTGGATATACTAACATCATTTCTCTGAAATGCACCATAGGGTCCATCATCTCGACCACTCTTACCACCATCTCTCCTTGTACATGGTAAAACATCCATGCCAGTCGATAGAACATTCCCATTCATGGATCAACCCATGTTGTAGACCCCTCACACCATTGGATCCATGATCAACCACTCAGGCCTTGGAGACATCTCAATTGCATGTCTTGAATATTAGCCTCATTCTTCTCTTCTTCACTTATCTCTTACCAACCCCACTCTTGGGCCACCTCATTTTGTGTAATGGATCAAGTCGAATTCACTTCCGTGTTCTACATATGGCATATCATCCCATTTGCATCACCTCTTATGCCTCCCCAACACTGAGACTAACCAATAGGGCCCTCACCCTCTGTAAAAAACACCTTAGCCCCATCACCATGCAGTCGCCGTTTTCATGGGGCACCTATCTCCATGTATGTACATCCAAAACCACCTTTACATTCTTTTGGAAAGTGTACAAATATTTTTTATGGAAAGGATTCCCATCCATATTTTCATGTCTAGATAACCGACAAAATACCCTAGTTTCCCCTGGTTGGAGCTTGCTGATCACCACCCTATCCATTAATCACTCACCACGCCAATTTGAACATGCTCACATGTACCCTAGATGTTCTACTGACTCCAGGGATTTGCCCCCTAGAATTTTTTTGACTATTGCCACTTGCATTATAGCTCCAACCTTTAGAAGTTATCCATATCCATTTATACGATTAGATTTCATTATCATGCCTTCTTGACCCAATAGATTATAGTGATCTTCATCTATAATGATTCCCTGAATCAACATTTTAGGTGGTTGACACTTCTTTCCTGTTGAATTCAATACCCATCTTCCAGGATCGAGGTAGTACCTTGAGTGCTCCCCCCCTTAAGGATCATCCTCAAGTGGCACAATGGGAATCACTAATTCCCATTGATGTCGTCGGTCCCCTTGGAATTCTACACCAACATAAGATTTCATGTCAGGGTGGTATCGTACTTCATTTCCATTGCAAATCACTCATTTAGTCGAAGATCCATGCATCGCTTAGCACCTCATTTAGTAGTACTTACATTTTGATACATGGAAGGTACCCACATTCGAAGACCCATGCATCCATGAGCACCTCACTCAACAATGATTCTCCTTTTTGATGCATGGGGACACCTAAATCAATCTATTTGTTAGGAGTTCCTTTGAGGGCATAAGGAGTTATCATCATCAACCATCAGTATGTCAACCACTACAATGCTAAATTGACAGGAATATTTCTTGTATGATTGTAATACTTAGTCACTAGTCATCATAATGAGCATGGGACATGCCCACCTCATACAGACACTTTATTAGAGCATGGTTATCTTTATCCTTAGTCAAGGATTTTCCCTACTCATCTCACCAATAAGTTATCTTCTCTCTCAAGAAGTTGATCAGACTCAGTCAGAATAGAAAAAACATGATGTATTTCGGATATATGTCTACTCCTAACCTCATACATCAGGGGGCAACAATTAACAATGGAAAATCATACACACATTTGTACAATCCAAATGACCCCCAAAGTTGTCCAACAAAACGTATAGGTGAATACTTTCCAGCTAAAGACATCATGAAATTTCAAAAATTTAAATTCTCCAAAGGTCTCAACTCAATGATTCGGGACCACTTCACACACTTGGAAGATGAGATTCCCTGACATGTTCTAGTCAAGGATAGTCAGATTTGAGTCACCTTAGAGATATGTAGGCCCCAAGGGACCATCTTGTCCTACTCATGTGTCATTTTCTCATTAATGGATGAAGAGAGGGAAGAGGGATTCAAAATTCTATATAAACAGTATTTGAAAACCAAAGACAAGGAAATGTTATGTTGGCAAAATTGTTATCAAACAATCTTGCATGCCATTGTGGAAGAAGAAGTAGAGAATTATTGTGTTAGCCTAATTGCTTCTTAATAATCCAACATTCTAGTGTAGATAGGATTTCACCATTGAGAGAGCCTTGATACTTCTTTGAGAGAGATGAGAAGCTTGCAAAGAGAGTAAAGAAAGAAACCTCGTTGAGAATTTTGAGCACCATTTCTCAAAGAATTCTCTCTAAGTGTTTAGTATTAATCTATTGTATTCATATTATACTTTCAGCTATCAATAAAGGGATCCCTTTACCATTACTTTGTTGACTTGTTTGCTTCATTAAGCATTATTTATGTGTTTGTTTTTTTAGTTTTTAGTTTCTGTTGTATATGCATTGTCTTCACCATTTATAATTCTTTGTTTACTCATGTTTGTCCATTAACAACAACCAATTCTATCTATGATTTCTTTGCAAGGAACAACCAACTACTAAGAAGGTGTCTTTTGGTACCCCATTGCTACAAAAACACTACCACATTTGTGTACCTGGAACCTACCTCTACTCACTCTATCTTCTTGGCTGAATATAAAGCATTTCAATGTGAGCTTGGGAGAATCCCAAGTTTTTGTCAAAGATACTCAAACATCTCACGTGGTAAAGGTTTAGTGAAGATGTCAAATATTTTCTCCTTTGTCCCAATATATTCCACCTTTATGTTTATTTGGGCAACCTGCTCTTGAACAAAGTGATATTTAATAGGAATGTGTTTTGTTTTTAATAGGAATGCGTTTTGTTTTTGGCATTGGTGTTGTCACAAAACATCAAAATGGGCTATTCAAACTTCACTTAAAGTTCTTGCAACGTTTGATTCATCCAAAGGACTTGAGTACAACAAGTTGTCACTACTATGTATTCTGCTTCCGCTGTGGATAAGGAAACTGAAGATTGATTCTTACTCAACAATGATACAAGACAATAATCTAGGTAGAAAGTTTCTCCACTAGTGTTTTTATGATCATCAACATTGCCTACCCATTCTGCATCTATATAAGTTTTTAGGGTCCTATAATTTATAGGATCAAATGATGATTGAACTATTTCTTTCAGTATTTCAGATTGTAAATAATATTGCATACTGCAAATGATTAAGAAAAAGAAATGATAAAAGAACCCTACAAAAAAAAATTGAATAAATGTGAAAGTGATGGCAGTTGAAGTGCCACTGATAGTCCAATAATTTTGTAAAGAATAAATTCATGAAATTGTGTGCAGATTGTCTAAAATGCCACAATACTTCTTTTTGTTTGAAATATACAATTTAATCATGTTCAAACAAATTTCAATTTATGTCAATTAGATTAGAGTGAATAACTTAGCCAAACAGTGCAATCTTGGCTAAGATTAGATAGGTAGAATAGGTGAATAAATTAATCCAACAGTTTAATATGGATTAATGCAGTTGTTAGATTAGTTTAGTTGTTTGAATGGATATTCTTACTCCTTTGAATGGCAAAAAAAACAGGGTTTGCACTTCTAATGCACCCTAATTATTTTAAGTTAGATTAGTTTTGGAAAAAGTGAAATTTATCGCATAAAGAGTTTTTTGTAGTATGGTGATTTGTCCAAAGTTGGACCTTAGTCTAAAGAGATATCCATCCGAGATATGATGTGGGACTACCGGCGTTAAACACCACACATCTCCTCGCGCCCGATCACGAGCTTGTTTTAATCCGACGACTCTAAAGCCTTTTAGGACCCCCCACTATGATTCTCTTTAACAGTGGGGGGTCTAAAAAGTGGTTTTCCCTACCGCTACATGTCTTCCCCTCATGATTTTGGACACCCCCCCCTCTAATACCATAAAATACCTTGACCCCCCTCTGAAAGCGGTTTCATTCGTTCCCGCCGTAACCCACCTTCCCGGTTACATCACCCTCTGCTTCCGCTTAACCGCCACTCCCCTGCTGCCATGTTTCCCTCCTTCCTATCACTTCCTGCCAACGGCCCCGTACTTCCATCCACCTATCATGAGCCACCACGTTAATGACCGTTACACCATTTACGTTGCAGCTCCCTCCTGCTGCTGAGTAAATGCTACTCCCAAAGTTGGACCTTAGTCTAAAGAGATATCCATCTGAGATATGATGTGGGACTACCGGCGTTAAACACCACACATCTCCTCGCGCCCGATCACGAGCTTGTTTTAATCCGATGACTCTAAAGCCTTTTAGGACCCCCCGCTATGATTCTCTTTAATAGTGGGGGGTCTAGAAAGTGGTTTTCCCTACCGCTACATGTCTTCCCCTCATGATTTTGGACACCCCCCCCCAATACCATAAACTACCTTGACCCCCCTCTGAAAGAGGTTTCATTCGTTCCCGCTGTAACCCACCTTCCCGGTTACATCACCCTCTGCTTCCGCTTAACCGCCACTCCCCTGCTACCATGTTTCCCTCCTTCCTATCACTTCCTGCCAACGGCCCCATACCTCCATCCACCTATCATGAGCTACCATGTTAATGATCGTTACACTGTTTACGTTGCAACTCCCTCCTGCTGCTGAGTTAATGACCGTTACACCATTCATCCAACGACTCTAAAGCCTTTTAGGACCCCCCGCTATGATTCTCTTCAATAGTGGGGGGTCTAAAAATTGGTTTTCCCTACCACTACATGTCTTCCCCTCATGATTTTGGACACCCCCCCCTCTAATACCATAAACTACGTTGACCCCCCTCTGAAAGCAGTTTCATTCATTCCCGCCGTAACCCACCTTCCTGGTTACATCACCCTCTGCTTTCGCTTAACCGCCACTCCCCTGCTGCCATGTTTCCCTCCCTCCTATCACTTCCTGCCAACGGCCCCTTACCTCCATCCACCTATCATGAGCCACCACGTTAATGACCATTACACCATAGAAAAAGAAAAAGAAATGATAAAAGAACCCTACAAAAAAAAATTGAATAAATGTGAAAGTGATGGCTGTTGAAGTGCCACTGATAGTCCAATAATTTTGTAGAGAATAAATTCATGAAATTGTGTGCAGCTTGTCTAAAATGCCACAATACTTCTTTTTGTTTGAAATATACAATTTAATCATGTTCAAACAAATTTCAATTTATGTCAATTAGATTAGAGTGAATAACTTAGCCAAACAGTGCAATCTTGGCTAAGATTAGATAGGTAGAATAGGTGAATAAATTAATCCAACAGTTTAATATGGATTAATGCAGTTGTTAGATTAGTTTAGTTGTTTGAATGGATATTCTTACTCCTTTGAATGGCAAAAAAAACAGGGTTTGCACT
>APFE030178594.1:23474-56133 GCA_000404065.3 Pinus taeda
GGTTTCATTCGTTCCCGCCATAACCCACCTTCCCGGTTACATCACCCTCTGCTTCCCCTTAATTGCCACTCCCCTGCTGCCATGTTTCCCTCCTTCCTATCACTTCCTGCCAACGGCCCCATACCTCCATCCACCTATCATGAGCCACCACGTTAACGACTGTTACACCATTTACGTTGCAGCTCCCTCCTGCTGCTGAGTTAATGACCGTTACACCATTTAATCCGACGACTCTAAAGCCTTTTAGGACCCCTCGCTATGATTCTCTTTAATAGTGGGGGGTCTAAAAAGTGGTTTTCCCTACTGCTACATGTCTTCCCCTCATGATTTTGGACACCCCCCCTCTAATACCATAAACTACCTTGACCCCCCTCTGAAAGTGGTTTCATTCGTTCCCGCTGTAACCCACCTTCCCGATTACATCACCCTCTGCTTCCACTTAACCGCCACTCCCCTGCTGCCATGTTTCCCTCCTTCCTATCACTTCCTACCAACGGCCCCGTACCTCCATCCACCTATCATGAGCCACCACGTTAATGACCGTTACACCATAGAAAAAGAAAAAGAAATGATAAAAGAACCCTACAAAAAAAAATTGAATAAATGTGAAAGTGATGGCAGTTGAAGTGCCACTGATAGTCCAATAATTTTGTAGAGAATAAATTCATGAAATTGTGTGCATCTTGCCTAAAATGCTGCAATACTTCTTTTTGTTTGAAATATACAATTTAATCATGTTCAAACAAATTTCAATTTATGTCAATTAGATTAGAGTGAATAACTTAGCCAAACAGTGCAATCTTGGCTAAGATTAGATAGGTAGAATAGGTGAATAAATTAATCCAACAGTTTAATATGGATTATTGCAGTTGTTAGATTAGTTTAGTTGTTTGAATGGATATTCTTACTCCTTTGAATGGCAAAAAAAACAGGGTTTGCACTTCTAATGCACCCTAATTATTTTAAGTTAGATTAGTTTTGGAAAAAGTGAAATTTATCGCATAAAGAGTTTTTTGTAGTATGTTGATTTGTCCAAAGTTGGAACTTAGTCTAAAGAGATATCCATCTGAGATATGATGTGGGACTACCGGCATTAAACACCACACATCTCCTCGCGCCCGATCACGAGCTTGTTTTAATCCGACGACTCTAAAGCATTTTAGGACCCCCCTCTATGATTCTCTTTAATAGTGGGGGGTCTAAAAAGTGGTTTTCCCTACCGCTACATGTCTTCCCCTCATGATTTTGGACACCCCCCCCTCTAATACCATAAACTACCTTGACCCCCCTCTGAAAGCGTTTCATTCGTTCCTGCCACAACCCACCTTCCCAGTTACATCAGCCTCTGCTTTCGCTTAACCGCCACTCCCCTGCTGCCATGTTTCCCTCCTTCCTATCACTTCCTACCAACGGCCCCATACCTCCATCCACCTATCATGAGCCACCACATTAATGGTCGTTACACCATTTACGTTGCAGCTCGCTCCTGCTGTTGAGTAAATGCTACTCCCAGACATCCATTTATCCAACGGTCCTATTCTGGTTATGAATTATAAAGCTCTGTTTTCTCCCACGATCACATCCCTTTCTCACTTTCCTAACTGTTACACTGCTTCTGAACCCTCTGCTTTCTTGCCTATCAACCACTGGTTATAGAGGAATTCCCTCCAATATTTTTCCTGCAAAATTAACAGTGAACCTTTGCAATTCCATTTGTCATCATCTACAATTATCGCCTGTAACCCTCTCCAATTTTCATTTTGCTACCACAATGGCCCCAAAAAATGTTTTTGTGGCAAACCCCATGCTCTCTCTCCCTATGGATTTAGACAACATCCCCCAGCTAACCGAGACTATAAAATTGTCGAGACACAGTGTGAATTCCACCTCTTCAAATTATGCTGCTAGTTTCGTGATACTTACCTTGACCAGTCTAACGAGATTAACCTCTAGAAGTCTAGACTACCCTTGTTTGTCTTCCCCCAGTCCTACTATTTCCCCGAATTCTTCCTCAAGTGTCATGCCTATTATCTCTGAAGTAAGAGGGCTATCATCTCCCCTAATGGTGAAATCCTTTTCACCATTACCTGTGTGAAAGTATAAACCAAATGTTGCAGGTCCCCTATAGTGACTCCCTGAATCCCCTTCCCCTTGAGGCTCTTAAATAAATCTATTAGAAACTCACTTTTCCGTAGAGAGCCAAGATTTTTGAGGTCTTCCTGCCAGAATATTCTCAATTCCCCAAGAAGAATCCCCCTTATCCCTCTTCTATTATTGCTCAAAGAACTAGACAGATTATCTCTGTCTTGACCTACCTACTTGGTTACTTTTTAGATGAATGGATAGATGAGCATATTTTAGGCTTTCTATCCACCCTTTCTACAGAAGAAGGACTATCAGTCACCTTTGAATATGGCCACTTCCTTGCAGAGGTAATTAATGAAAAATTCATTCATTTTTTAACTAAAGGAATGTTAAGATATTCTTCCATTCTTATGTACATGTTCATTTTCTTCCAGTGTAGAAGCTCAATTAGCAAGAAGAGCCTCAATCCATTATTTTCTGTACCTCCATGATCAGAAAACAATCACAAGAATATAGTTTTAAAGAGTTTATTGATCAGTTTGTGTATCGATCAACTTGTTTACTGAGTGGCCAACAGATTCCAAGAATCAGTGATGATATTCAAAAAGTGTTGCATCTCAGTGTGGCCAACAGATTACAGAGATCAGAGTTTATGGGTCAGAGCTGCCACCATATAAGTTGCCCAAGTACCTCCCAATGAGGATATTTTCCTTGGAGTACATTAGGCTAATAATCTACTCAGGAAACATCCATTTTGTGGCAGCCAAGAAGAAGTCACAATTCATAATTAAGACACAAATATGATCTTTTATCTGTAACAATAGAGTAGCAGGAGAGGAAGCAGACCTCCTGCTAGAACAAATGAATTTCCCTCTTAGATTTACATGGTATTATGACCCATTTGGGGTAATTTCTAAGTTAAGAGTGGAACAGAAGGAAAATCCCTATGTGCATACCCAAAGACTAGAAATAGAGAAGTACATGAACCAACAGAATTGGGTAGATAACACATTAAAGGAGGCCGAAGAGCGGGGGCTTTCTAGAACTGCCTCAGAGATTCCTATACCAAGAGAAAAGACCAAGAAGAGACCAAGAGAGGAGGAATCTCCTTCAATCACAAAAGTCTTAGCCAAAGAAGAAGTCTTAGACAAGTTCTAAGATAGACTTCCCACTACTGGAGGAAACATAGGGTACCATTGTACTCTCTGGACTTCAAAATTTGAAGTTTGACAACAGTACCACTGATTCTCCATCATCCTTGACTACTAAAGAGACTCCAGCCACAACAACTCATACACCAGAGACATTCACATAATAGAGGCAGCTGGATATTTTTCAAAAATATAAAGAAATTAAACAGTGGAGTGGAGCCCTTCATGAAAACATCTCTTCTCAATTCAGGAAGCAATCTTTCTCAATCTAGCACAGGATCATTTCAGCCTATGACACAGAGAAAGGGAGAATGCATATGGCATTCTTACAGGCACAAGTTACACAACAAAAATCAACAGCTGACTTCAAGCAGACTACCTTTGAGTTTGAGGCAAAGGATGTTCATCCTTTGGATCAAATGGACATGCACAAGAAAAAAGGAGAAATGGTCTACTCAACCTTCACACAGACTACCCTCACTTCTTCCAAACTACAACTTTCTTTAAATAATGTTCAATCTCAGCTTAAACCAGAGAAAGATTCCTCTCTTGCTAAAGACAACATAATTAAATATTTGGAGGAAATGGTGATCAAAGAAGGTTTTGATCCTGGTAATTCAAAGGCCATGGAAGAAATTATTAAGAAGAAGAATGCTGACATAGAAGCCCTAAAGAAGCAATTGAAGTTGCCTACGACTAAAGATCCCCAGGCAAAGGAGGTAGGAGAGATAGAATTACAGAAAGAAGAAACACTGAAGCTACTGGTGGAGTGGAGTGCACAAATTAAGGAGATGGAAGCAAAGATGGAAAAATTAATCAAAGAGAAGGAGCAAAGTTATCAACTAGCTGTATTTCCTCTTGATGTAGTATCAATTGCATCCCTACTTCAAACATGTATCCCTACAATAGCTACAACAGTAGGAACATCCTCTTCTACAGTACTTCCCACATCAACTATAAATGATTCAATTAAGTTGGGCCAATCCCTGGAAAACATGTCTATACAGGGAGAAGAAATAAAGAAGTTAAGACATGATGTGAATACCTTATAGGAGAAAAATACAAGATATGAGAATTCCCTCTTAACAGAAGTACAAAAATCGTAGACACTTTCCCAGAGATTGCAGCAAATGGAAAAAGACACTGCCATGGGTACTACCTTGGCCCAAGTCAAAGAAAATATTTGGAAATGAATCAATGAAGATATGATAGATATTTTGCCTTCAATACAAATCATATTTGATCAATAGGAACTGATTGAAAGATCTAATGAAGCCATTGAAGAAGTCAGAAAACAGTTGGGTGACAAACCTAGTGAAGCTACTTAACTTCAAAAATAAACAGGAATTAGAAGAGTTGGATATTGAAGATAGAACAAAAACTATACTGGAGGTCAAGAAGGTGCTGTCTAAGAGAAATTTAATGAGGCAACTTGAAGAAAAGTGTCAAATTCTAGACATTGGCGTACATAGATTCTTCAACAAGCTAGAAGCCCTCTACAAAAAGGGACTTCCTAATTTATCAGTAATAAACAATAAGCTCAATACATGTGTTATAGAAGTATTTGGGCACATCAACCCCAAACTTAAATTTCAATAAACTAGGGATCATCAACCCCTAAAAGAGTTTTTTCATACCCTAAAAGAACATAGTCATCTGATTACATCATTTCCCAAAAGTTCCACCTGAGAAACCATCCAGAAATGCCCTGAACTGAACCATATTGACTGCTCCACTAGCAAAGTGTGATGCATACTGAGTGGTACATTGCTAGGGTGTGATGCATACTATTTAGGCCTTCTATAGGGTGTGATGGCCGAGGATGGACAAATGTTCGAGATAGTTTGCTAGGTGGTTGCTCATGGAATCTTCTAGAAACTTCTCCTATGCTACTTGCCTCTCTGAATTCACCCATGGATGAGTAAGAGATCCAACAAATCTCCAAGTGGAAACAATTATAACAAGTGGAATGACACTAATCAAAACCCCATGGATGACTCACACACTTGCACACATCTATAAATGGATCCCTCATCTAAGAGATCTAGAGGCTGGAATATTGTAAATTGCAAGGAAGCGATGATAGTTTGTAATTGAGGAAAGAGTATTGTATTGTTGGTGTGATCTTGCTAATTCATGAGGTGAAGAGGGATTGAAGCTGGGAGGATGATGCTGGATCAGACAACTGGGTTGTAATTCTCCCTTCTATTAATAAAGTTCTTCAAGTTTTCTTCCATATGATTGTGCAATTGTGAATGTTATTATTTGTGAATGCTATCATTTGTTCATTATATGTCTGATTCTGTAATGTTTATGTTGTAATAGATCACAATGCTTTGACGGTTCTTTGTTACTGTACTTGTGCAGGTACTATCCAAGCGGGTTAAGTACGGAGAGGAGTTGCAAGCTCTATCAAGTGGGAGAGAGAGGAAGCAAGGGATTAAGTGGAAGTTCTAGGTTGGTTCCTTTATCTTTCTCTTATCTATTACACATAGAAGAAATCATTGAATTTCTTTAAACTGTTGTTTCTAGGGTAGTTGCAAAACCTAGAGGGCTAGTTGTTCGATAAGACACTAGTTTTCCCAGAAACAAATTGGTGACTTCGCTGGGGAAGAACAGATGTTTGTTAGTTGTTATTGTTTTTTTTATAAACTATAGATAGAGCCTAAAGTCATCCAGGTATCCTTCGAACTGCTCTTGCTCTGCAATTGCATAGTAGATGAATGTTGCTTCAGTCAATCTTTGGTTTAGTTTATGAATTAAACATTTGACTTACAAGCATTCTAGATGCCCTTTTGGTAGCTCAGTAACCTCTCAAGACATTCCTCTATACTTTACTCTTTACTGTCTATCAGAACTAAGCTCAACTCATTGAAAACAGCTGCACATCTGAGCCAAAGCCCATTTCAGTTGCGCTCCTGGCCCATCGCACTGTCTATCACTGTAACCCAGTATGCATCACACCTCCTGAGTGTAGAAAGTGTGATGCATCCATATTTCTATGAAGCCCAGGTGCAATGACTGACTGAACCTTTTTCCATTCTAGAAATTGGGGGTTTTTGGCCTTGTTTTTAGTTTTGTTTAGTTGTTTTGCTGCTTATGAATAGTGACTTCTTACTGAGGCCTACTTACATTACATAGATTAGACTCCTTTAGATTAGGATTAGTGAATGTTTTTGTGTATTTGTTCATCATTTACAATCCCTTGTCGAAACGTTTCTTAAATCGATCTGTTGCTTTGGTACAAAAAGTGTCGTAATTGTTGTTTTGTGTCGAAAAGAGAAGTGTCGTGAATTCTTCCTTCCTTTGATAGTCAATTCAAATTTTCATCATGTATTTGGCTTGATTTGTTTTTTATTCGAAGTGTCAAAACCATTTTTATTCAAAATTGAAAAGTGTCATGGAGTCTTCCTTTCTCTTTTGAAGAAGAAATTGTCAAAAATGTCATTTTGAGTAAAATATTTCAGATCTTTGCCGCATCTAGTTTTCCTTTTTGGCATTTTTCACATTAAGGAGAATGAAAACAAATATATGCATTTACATTTAGGATTTCTAGTTTGTGTGTGAAAAATAATTTAGGAAAATGCAGTAGTGTGTGCTCCTTGCTCTTTGTTTGAAAGAATTATAATCTTCTTTCCCTAGTAGCTAGGATTTTCATTGCTCAAAATAAACAAAGATTGTTTATTATTGTAGATTGCATTTTAGGAATTCCAAAATCATCATCACACGGTGAACCATTGAGAGGAAAAATCTAAACAAGATCAACTCTAAAATAAATTTCAATGAACCTAACAACACTTTGGAACTTAACACAACATATCTATAGGTCTAGGCTAGAGACGTGTTCCAGCGTCGTTAAAACTAGTGGCTATCGTTTTCATCGAAGGTTAGGTGATTCCTCCTCCTTGATACGACAAGTACTAGCACGAACTTGTGCTCCTCGTACCGTCAAGTATATATTGGGAGACTAAAATAGGATTATATCTTTTATCCATAGGAAGCTGAGTCTGCCACCTTATTGATCGTAATGCACTAAACACAACATTCGGGAAGATTGATTACCATACATAAGTCCTTGGTAATTTCTCTTTAATTTATCACTAGGGTGTATATTGCAGTTTTGCGATTGGTTTGGTAATCCCTCTGTCTAGATTTTCTAGAGTAGTCTCTTTCGTTCCTTTTCAAATCTTTAAAAGAAAAGGTCCATCTGAGCACTTGTCACTTCAGGCTCATTAAAAATCGAAGGAGATTAGAGTCATATTTAGCTTTTTCTCGAATCTTAAAAACTAAAAAAGAAAATTGTGTCAAAGCATCATTAAAATTAATTGAATTTGGAATAACATCATTTTCCCCTTAATTTTGAGTTGATCAAGTAATCCGCAGCCGTGGAAGAAAGTCAATCAAAACCCCGTCGTTCATGGAGACTAGTGAGTCAACCATCTTTGACTCCAGAAGCAAAGCCAATTTGGACAAAGTGGTCTCGTTTAACTGAGTCCAATCCATCTGGTTTATTGAAACTTTTGTTTCAACATCGTCAGAGACTACAGTTACTCTGATCATTTTTGGTACATCTGCCTTTAGAGAAGAAGTTCCGCAGTTACAAAAGGACATTAGAACTGATCCTGGTGTAACGATAGACACTTCTATACCTGAAACAACTCCATATAGAGTTGATCCAAAACCCATCTCAGTTCAAACCGAGTCTACATTCGAACCAGTAGTTGTTCAAGAACCTCCCTTTGAGACTAAAGTTCACTTACCTGGACATCTGGAAGTTGAGTTTCAGAATTCAGAAGGTGTCACCCCTCCAGTATTTGTCACTGTGGAAGCTATAACTTCTTCGGCTCCATAAATATTTTACAGACCTGATGGTCTACCTCTTCCACCTAGTCTGATTGCTATAGAGGAGTGGTAGAGGATCCCCCATCTAGGACCCCGTTACATTTTGGAACTAGGATTCATTTGTATCCTTCTACTCCTAAGTTTGGTTCTTTTAATCATCCTTCATTGCAAGTTCTTGTCGAATTGCTTGGAAATATTTTAGACAGACTAAACATGTATGAGCAACCATCAACATCTAGGAATGTGTCATCTGATGCAGCTACGATAGAACTCCCTACTGCCATTCCTACAATGTTTGCTGGTATACCATTTGTTTCGGTTGGTTATCAATCACTAGTTGGAGTCCACTCAGGGGCTACTTCTGCAACATGGTTTTCTCCCATGTATTCATCCAGAGTCCCATCTGGTATTTCTTATGTAGAAACTCAACAATTTGATCTTGCCCGCCAGTATCAATTTGGGAAAACCAGTATTTAAAGACCGATATATCATTTAAACACTGGATTGCCACCATATGGAGGGCAGTATGCCTTTTCACTCTTTCCTCCTGGGGAACAACCATATGAGAGTTTCTAACAAAATTCAGGTCAAACTGGAATTACATCTAGTGGTTGGACACCAATACTACCAGAACAACCAAGGGTTGTATATTCAACGCAATCGAGCCAACCTATGTCAAATATTCCCACTACACCTGCTATTATGACTATGTCGCAAGCACAATCATAGCCGTTTGTGTCTCAACCTCAAGTCTCTTAGATTACGATACAACAACTACTTGTCTCTATGGCTCAATCGCAACCTCAAGTTAGTGCTTCTTTATCTGGAACAAATCAGGCACAAACAGGTATTGTCAATCCACATCTTGGTCAATCTTCCAGTATTTAGCAACAACAAACGGTCCAACAACTATGGCAACTACAATTCCAACAAACCCAACCTCTGTTTGGGCTTGGTTTACAAGCTCAAACTAGATTTGGTCAATATCAAGCCTACCGAGGACCTGAGCAACAAGGATTTGTAGGTTATGGACAACCGCATTTTCAAAACGGTTATCAACAACCACACTATACTGGTTATGTCCAACAACCTTATCAAAGTTACCAACATCAAACACATTATGCTCGTATGCAAAGACCTACAGCTCAGGCGATTCCATCTTATCCTGGGTATGCTCCACCAAACCTAAATCAGCATTTTCCTTTTGTAGCAACTCTGGAATTACCAGATTTGAACTGGCTAACAAATGATCCAATCGCATACGCCCCTTGGTGGCCAACGATTCGTCACAAACTTCCCTCCGATATTCCTAAATTCAATGGAAATCTAGGTGAAGATCCATCGAATCACGTAATGAATTTTCATTTGTGGTGCTCATATAATACCCTGAATGATGATTCGATTAGGCTTCACCTTTTTCAAAGAACGCTCACTGGTCTAGTAGCAAAGTGGTATATTGAATTGCCTAGAGCTTCATTTGATAACTTCAGGATCCTTGCCACTACCTTTCTAACCCACTTTCAGTTACCCATCAGGTACGAAATAGGAATGGAAATCCTTACCTACTTTAAACAGACCACGGCCACTCACATATCTGATCATATTCATGAGTGGCAGCATCGTCGTCGAATGGTAAAGACGTATGTCCCCGATCAGCTGTTAGCTGAGTGGTTTATTAAGTCCTTATTGCCATCTATCACTGAGGACGTGGCGAAAGGAGGAGTTGTCACTGAAGAGAAAGTCATTGCTCATGCCCAATATTTAGACTTGATCTATACTCAGTCTGGCACACTCTATGACAAAATTCCTGACGCTCTTAGACCAGAGTTTTCCGTTCCACCTCCTCCTAAATCGAATTGGGACTCTCATGCCAGTGATAGTGTGATCAGTGCCTCAAGCACGCAAACTGCAAGGGGTCCATCTGGTAAAGCTCTTACTATTTCTATTTAGAATGCAAATGAAAAACCTCTTGCCTTGGAGATTAATGCTGTGTCATCCGACAAAGGCAAAAATCCAAAGCAACCAGGGGGCAAGAAGAAAGGGAAAAATAATAAGAAGAAAAATGAGAATTCCACTCCTGAAAAATCATTTGAAAACCTTACTGGGCCAAAGAAACCTCCTCATTTTCCATGTTTGATATGTAATGAGGAGCATTATATGAGAGGTTGTCCACATCGATCTAAGATTTCAAAACTTTTGAAGGCTTCGAATACCTCAGTGGTGTTGACTGATCTGTTTCCAAACCCAGAAACTAATCTGGTTCCTATCGATCATGCTTCCACATCCCAAGTGCTTAAGCTATCCATCTCAAACAAGAAAAATGATTCTTTGATATCAACAAGGAATAAAGATTATGGGAATCCATCGTCGTTAAACAACCAGGCTATAGATCAACCTAGTGGTTTGACAACGACTTCCCTAGAAGTTGTTCCACCCATTATTCTTGAATTAACTATAAAGCCGCCAAAGGGAGTCGTACATAAATCGACATTTAATCCTCGTGCTTGAGCTGCTCAGAATTATAATATAGTGGAGGATCTGGCTCAATCACCATCTGCTATGTCGACACTTGAGGTATTGGAAAATTGTCCCTCCCAAAAACAGGCTTTGTTATTAGTAATAGGTGGGATTGATCCAACGGATTCCAATCTTGTGGCCTCTAATCATAAAGGATATACTCCTTAGTTACTAGCCTAACCTGCTTTCCTTATACAGGTAAAAGCCCTCAATAAAAATGCTCATCGAACCATTATTGATGAGGGGGCATCTACTTGTATTATGTCAATGAGTTGCTGGAAAACTCTTGGTTCACCACCCTTGTCACGATCATCAACAACATTAAAAGCATTCGATGGAAGAACATACACTCCGTATGAGATTTTAAGTAACTTGCAAGTTGAATTGGGGGGCAAGACAGTAGAGATTGAAGTCGAGGTCATTGATGGAAACCAATATTACAATATCTTACTAGGAAGGCCTTGGATTTATGCTATGGCTGCCGTTATGTCTACATATTTTAGAAATATTGCATTTCACTTCCAAGATGTAATCACAATCGTTGACCAACTAGCCTTTTTTCCTAATAGTTCACAAGCTACTGGAAGCATTCCATTGATCCATGGAAGTTCTCAATCGCTTCAAAATGTTGGAGTAGGTCTCCTAAAAAATCCTTCCTTAATGGGAAATTTTATCCTCCCACCTCCATATGGTTTCGCAGAAGTGGCCACAGTGGAAACCTATCAAATGATCTCTTCTACATCATCTGAGTTTAAGAAGAATTCTGACCATTTTGATAGTGAGGATCTTCGCGAGGCATTCCCACCAAGCCCCATTGAATATTTGTAGCAATCAATTTTTTGGGCTTGGGTGGCAAACCCGAATCAACACTCGACTAGTGTATGGGTAGATAGGTCTTTAGAATATGATACCTCTTCCAACCATTGGTCTCGTACACATTCTATAGATGAAGGGATCATCCAACCAATGATGATAGAAGAGACATCGTGGGAATATTACCACCATCGTTCCCACCTTCGAGACGACAATGAAGATTATTCAAACGACCTCAATCATCCTTCAATTTTTGATTTTTATTAAATTCTGTAAATACAGTAGATTCTGAGTGAAGTCTATCCAACATTGAAGAAACTATATCCATTAATATTTCGAACAAACCTAATGTTGTAGACAATATTCATGTTGGCAAATCTTGTCCTCCATCAGAACTAGAAATTTACTGTGCTCTTTTTCACAAATTCATAGATGTCTTTGCATGGTCATACGAAGAAATGCCAGGCATCGACTTGAGAATTGTTGAACATGAAATCAAGATGTATCCATATGTCAAACCAGTATGACAACGGCTTCAACCTGTTCATCTGAAGAAAGCCACTACCATTAAAGCAGAGGTTGAAAAAATTTTGCGTGCTGGCTTCGTTTACCCTGTTCCTCTCACTGATTGGGTATCGAATATTGTTCCTGTGATGAAAAAACAAGGAACGATTAGAGTGTGCGTCGATTATAGGGATGTAAATCAAGCATGTCCGAAGGAAAACTATCCTACACCCTTTATCGACCAAATTATTGATGAATGTGCTGGATGCAAAATATTTTCATTCATGGATGGATTTTCTGAATCCAATCAAATCAATATTTGCCCACAAGACAAGTCAAAAAATGCATTTATATGTTCGTGGGGCACATTCACATATCGTAAATTACCATTCGGTTTGAAGAACACAGGGGAAAATTTTTAGAGGGCAATGAATTATGCCTTCCATGACATCAAACACATCATTCAACTATATCTCGACCATCTACCTACTCATTCGCGAAAACAGACTGATCATCTGCAACATTTGAGAGCCATATTTCTACGTTGCCGACACTACAAGATATGACTCAATCCGCACAAGTGTGTGTTTTGTGTTGGTTCTGGTCGATTGCTTTTTTTATAGTTTCTAAGGATGGAATTCGACTCAATCCATTTAAGGTTCAGGCAATCCTTAACATGCCTCCACCTTCAAATTTTCTTTAGATTCAGAGACTCCAAGGGAAAGCTAACTTTATGAGGAGGTTCATTCCACATTATGCTGAGCTCGCTAAAGGTTATACACGTCTTTTGAAAAAAGGAGTACCCTTCCACTGGGATTAGGTTGCGCAAGCTTCCTTTGATGCTTTAAAATATTTCCTGATAAAAGCATCATTAATGTACACTCTTGACTATCAAAAAGACTTCAACCTGTATCTCGCCACTGCAGATACAACCATCGCTATGGTTTTAGTGCAAGAAGATAATGGAATTGAACATCCTATATATTATTTAAGTTGCAATCTTAATGATACAGAAAGCAAGTACTCTTATGTTGAAAAGTTGGCTTTAGAAACCATTCAAGCAGTACAGAGATTTCGACACTATGTTCTCTTTTGCAAAACTACCATTGTGTCAGATTGCAACCCTATGTCCTACATTCTATCACGTCAATTGATGGGGGGAAAATATTCCAAATGGATAGCCATTTTGCAGGAGTTTGATATGGAATTCACCAAATCCAAATCAAAGAAATCTCTCGTATTTGTAGAGTTACTTTGTGACCTTCCCTCATCATCCAATGATTTAACATCCCAAGCATCAATCGTGGATGAGAATCTGTTTCTAATATCGTCAAGTGATCCGTGGTACGAGGATATACTGGTCTATCTCTAGACCCAAACTTTTAGGCCTAACACCTCTCGCTCTGAACAATGGTGTACTTGATACCAAGCTAAAAACTATCTGATCGTTGGCAATACACTTTACCGTCATGGTGTCGATACAGTTCTATGAAGGTGCCTCTTGCATGAGGAGGCCAAAAAAGTTTTGAATGATTGTCATTCAGGTGCTTGTTGGGGGTGGTGGGCCCTAGTATTGCAGCAATAACGCTGCAACTCCTGGGACTCCCTTCTTTAATTTTATCAACCTGGTAGTTCGTAACAAACTTGGAAGCGACGGTGCTGTATGCACAAGTACTAGCTCTTGCCGCAACTATCACTTGGTCAGCTGGCACAAGTCCGCTAGGGGCTTAAGCCAACTTCTATGAGCTCTGAGAAGAAGCTTTTTAACTGATGGATGAAAGCTAACTCAAAGGAAGCTAATCTACTTGCAGGAAGAAACTGAAAAGCTGGAAGAAAACACGAACCCTAACAAACCCTAATTTTACCAGCTAGCCCTACTGATGCGAAAAAGAGGATGCAAGCTACTGAAAGAGATGCCATTACTTCTAGGAAGGTAAAATACATGTGTCTAAGCTACTTCTTTCTGAAGAAAACCTCTTTTTGTATTTTTGAATAAGTTGTCAGAATTATCATGCATGTGCTTTCACTGTTTTTTACTGTGCAGAGGTGGATTGGCGAGAGGAAATGCTTGCAAGAGGTTGGGAAGGTTCAGAGAGGGCCTAAGGGGTCCCTAGCACCCTTCCAGAGAGTTCCACAGAGTTTGGCTATCAAGAAACCACTTTCGTGAGCTTCTACAAGAAGTCTGCAGGGGTTCTACAGGATGTTCTGGAATTTCTACAGGATGCCTGTAATTTTCTACAGGATGTTCAGAAATGAGATTTTGGAGGATGGATGGAGAAAGAAAGTTGAAGGGATGGGTATGGAGGTGAGATAGGGGTGTAGGGAAGTTCAGGGCTTGGTAGATGGAGTTGAGGAGTGGCGAGGATGGTTGGATTTGTTCGAGGAGAGGTAGAACGATGTTGCACAAAAAGGATGAAAATCAGGGCAAAGTGAACGAATGTGATAGATGCGAGGCCAAGGTTCTAAGTAGAGGGTGAAGTAGGTGGAGTTGATGAAGTATGGGTAGATAAAGATGGATAACAGGTGCTCTGCAAGTTGTTTTTCAAATTGGACAACCAAACACTTGGAAAATCAAAGACCTAGTTACGTTAGTCCATTCTGACCTAGATAACAACAGAGAAATGTAACAGAAGTTTAATTGCAATGGACTCAGATGAAATAACTATGAAACTAAGCAATCATAACCCTATGTGTGCAATCAAAACTGATATCAAGTTCGGCAACTAAGAATCCAACACTATTATTTGCATGGTGAAGCAAAGACAGTGTTTTTGTTGGCAACAATGTCACCTTTGTCCCAACTCACGATCCCACAGAGGGAGAGGTGAGATCAGAGGTGCTTGATGACCTTTTTCTAGAGATATCCCCTGTTACTAATCTATCAATTAAATCTAAACATAAAAAGCCTATCTAATCATTAACCATGACCTATATAACCAACAAGATGTTGATCTACTTAACAGGAATTTATTTGCAAAGACATAAAAACAAATAACAGTACATGAAGGAAGCCTTGGCACTTGGGTTGGGCCCAACCCCAAGAGCTGCAGGCTCCTAAAGAAACTCAGAACTGGTGCCAAACAAAGTTTCTTTCCATTACTCAAAAATAGCCATGTTCATAAGAAAGTTATACAAGAGCAGCTACGAAAATGAGCTGAGAAAATAACAGCACCCTAGTGCAAAATAACAACAATCCAAAAAGTAAACTCCGCAGCTTGAAAGCCTTCCTATTTAAGCCTACGAGGGGCCTCAGCAGACCTCCTTAACTCAAGGGGCTCGGCTGCTCCAACTGCCAGTAAACAATCACTTTTCACCAAGCTGCTCGGTTACCTTTAGGATTCGTTTTGGTGGCCTGCTGAGCTCCGAGTTGAGGGTGGAGATTTCGAGGAAGGGACATTTAATGCAAGAGACATCCTCCCTACGAATCCTCACCCTTGTTCCTTCATGCTTGGCTTTCATCTAGCTCATAATTGCTTGGCTTTGTTCCAAAATTTGTCCAAAAACCCGAAATAACCACGTATTAGTCTTCTTGGTGAAGTGACCACCCTCATTCGTTCAATTAACATAAACATACTCAAAAAACATGCATAAACTATGAAAAATGGTGGATTGATCAAGAACAATTAGGAAAAATGAGCCCAATAAGTTACCCAATTCCGGGGCTCATCAGGTACTCTAGTCATGTGCTACTCAGAGGAGCGCTTTGCTCTCAGTAATCGGAGCAGTAGGTCCAAAAAATTCTCTTGTGCTCACTTTTGATATGTCAAATGTCAAAAAGAGACTTCCCCATCACATGACTTTCCAGATAAAGTCTACATATCGAAAGAATAACATCTTTCGAACCGTTATAGATGAGGGGGCTTCCACATGTGTGATGTCCATGTCATATTGGGAGGCCATTGGATCACCTCATTTTTTTCCTTCACCGACCCTATTGACGACATTTGATGGACATTCTCATAGGCCGCATGGGATTATTCTAGCCTTTCCCATCTGTGTTGGGGGAAAGGTAGTAAATATTGAGGTAGAAATAGTCGATGCTAACTTGGATTACAACCTCCTCTTAGGTAGGAATTGGATATATTAGATGGATGCCATAGTTTCATCATTATTTCGCATCCTTTGTTTTCCTCATGAGGGAAGGATTGTAAAAGTGGATCAGATGGATTGTTCTTCAGGTGACTCCCACACATCTTCTGACTTTACTGTTCCATTAGTGGACAATCCCAGGCAACCTTTTAAGAATTTAGGAGTTGGAATGTACTCTTCTTTAATGAGTATTTTTGATCTTCCTTCTCCTTCAACTAGAATAAATTCTATTTCATCCTCCAAGTGGCCTTCTCGAAGAGAGTTCTTTAAAACTCATTATTTTTTAGACCCTTGGCCTTTACCCTCATCTACCACCACATTAGATGGAGGATAGGTAGGTGGAATGGCATGTCCTATGTCTACAACAGAAATTTCTTATCAGTCTATTGTTAACTCTACAGACTCCCATCCTACTCCTTTCTCACTTGAGGAGTTAGATGGAGATGTGACTCTGGCCTGGACCCTCGATTCAACTTCGGCTCAGGATTGCTTAGATACAATTTTACTATCTGAGGAAGCAATTCTTGAATCAATGATGGGTGTTGATAGACCATGGGATGATTTACATCATCATTCATATTTCCTCCCTCATATGCAAAAAATTGAGTCAATTTTGTGTAGTCCTTCTACTAGTGATGTTCATATAGTTTTAAACCCTTTGGCCCCAGTATAGTTTTCTGCCGAAGGTAACATGTCTGTCATCTAACAAACTTTACCAGTGAACATCTCTAGGAATCCTAATAGAATTGAAAATGTCTTCATCAGATCTGACTGTTCCCCTGAAGAAATTCAAATTTATACCGATCTCTTCAAAGAGTTTCGTGATGTGTTCGCTTGGTCTTATGAGGTGATCCAGGTGGATCTTCAGATACAATGGAATGGAAAAGCTCAAAATTCAAAGTAGCAGAAAAGAAAGCATCTTTACATCAGGTTGAAGTGCTCGTCACCCTGATTCCAACGGTGAAAATGGCACTCAAATCCGAGTCCAGATGATGAAATTATGGCAGAAAGAAGGCTGCCTTGTTCCTTTGGAAAATGAGGCATTTTCTCCTAAAAATGGGTTTTTACCCTTTAAAAAGGAAATTGCATTGGAAAACATGCAAAGGGGCAGACTTAACAACCCTCGATCAGCGATTTACGATATATTGGGTCGGAGGAAGGCAATCGGTGATATCGGGGGCTTTAGACTTGCGATGTAGCAATCACCGATATCGGTGTCGGCAGATCGGGTCAATGAAACACAAGACACAAGATCAGGACCTTTAGTTCAATGTGATTGCGATCTGCCAATCACCGACGGGCAATCTCAATCGTCAGATTAGGAACAAATCAACGACCATGATTAAATTGGTGATCAGTGGATTGGAAAATCGGTGATTGGCAATTCCCCGCGATAGGGCCATTGAACAGTGTGATCACAACATGCGATGCAATCTGGACCATTCGATCAATGCATAGATCAACGGTCCAGATATAATCCGCAGATCGGTATATCGATGATCGACAATCAGAGATTCCCGATAGACAAGGCCAATGACATCAACGATAACGATCAGCGATAAGGATCAGACCTGATGTATTTATAGGTCTGATTTGATATATTTTGAGGTCCGGCCTTTTGGGTTTTTCAATGTTTTTCAGTGTTTTTGTGTATATCGCTTAAGCGAAAAAAGGGATATTTTAAAGGGTTTGTTGTGCCCCTCGACCCTTCTACCTAACAGCTTCCATTCTGAATGAACAGACCCCAATTGTTAAGTGGCCTTTGTCCTAAATGAAACATATAAAAGCTCAATGATTGGAAAAAAGAATGGGGGAGAGGATTTTCAGCACGCTGTTCGAGGCAAGAGAGCTTTCAGGTGGCCGATAGTGCATTTTATATGATTTGGACATGTTTTATATGTTTTCAACCCCTCTCAATGCCACGGACGCATTGGTGCTGTCCATTTCTCCATCTGAGGTCTCCATTTCACAACCATTTTCTAGAATGGAGGTCTAAACCTCTTTTTATGCAACTAATGATTGTAATTCTCTTCTCTTCATGCCATTTAATATATGAAGGCCTCCCCATTGATCGAGCAAGGCTCGGAGACGTAGTCTGAGTTGGATGAACTCCATTATCAAGTCTTGGTGTCTTCTTGTCATGATTTTATGTGTTTCTTCTTCTTTCTTGTGTGCACATTAAAATTCTGTGTTAAGCTACAATTTTCACATGTGATTCTTTTCATACATCTATAAGTGAAAGATCCTTGGATCAAGTGGTATTGGAGTAGGGATTTTTAGATGTGAATTGCATGTTTGTATGCTAACAAGTAACAACCTCCAAAGAGGTGAAGGGGAACTAGAACCTTTCGATCACGAAGTGGGGTATGCACATCGAAGGAGAAACATGGAAGATGAGGCTCATCTTGAAGAGGAGCACAATTTACGCAAGACCTTCTATTCAATGGCAGAGAATATCAGTTAGTTGGTTTTAAGGCTAGAGAAAGCAGAAGAGAGAAACCTAGAAGAACAAGGTTCAACACATGGGAATGGTGGAGAAGAACCCCCTCCTCCTTCCGGGAGTGAAGGTTCTCCTTCCTCTCACCACCATAATCGTAGAAATTCAAAGGATGCATCTAAGAAACCTTTCTTTAAATTAGATGTGAAATTTGATCTTCCCATGTTTAATGGTGAAAGTAATGCAGAGAAGCTTAATAATTGGATTAGGAAGATTTAGGTCTACTGTAGGATTCAACAGATCATGGAGGACGAGGCAAAGATTCAACTTGCCTCTCTACGGTTGAGCAGCACCACTCTCATTTGGTGGGAGAGCAAATTGCAAAGCAGTAACAATGTGGGTAAACTCTTTTCCTCATGGCCTGATTTTATTTCTGTGTTAAAGGAACAATTTTATCCCTTAGGATACAAGCCAAAAGCATTAATGAATTGGCAGTATTTAAGACAAGGCAAAGGTCAGGATGTTCAGAGTTTTACAGAGGAGTTTAGAAAGAAAGCACTTAATTTGGGTATTGCACTTGATACACCTGAAGTTGTAACTAAGTATATTGGCTCATTGCATAGCTATATTAGGCATTCATTGTTGTTGTTTGAACCAACCACTATTGACTTAGCCAGCATGAAGGCAATTCATATTGAGAACAGGGGAAAAAATGAAAGAGATGATCATTCCAGAAAACCACTGTTCAAACCTCCCAATGGCAAATCCAAAGCGAAATGGAAAGGAAAGTAGAAGAAGATGGCAACACAAAGAAGGAGAATTGTCGTATTGCAATCATTGCAAAAAGGAAGGCCACGATGACGATCACTGTTGGAAACAACACCCATAAAAGCATCCAAAGAAGTATGGAGGAAAAGGGAAACAAGAGATAGTGGCAACGACACATCAAGACTTTGGATCGGATTCAGGAGATGAAGCGTTGATCATAGCAGCAGGAACAAAAGGTACTCTTACACCTCATGTTAATTCTGAATCGCATGAAGGCACCATTTCTATAAATGAGTCGCTTCCTAATGACTAAAAGAGAATTGAACTGTTTCATATAAGAGTTGTTGTAAATCATACTAAAGTTGAAACTCTGTTTGATACTGGGTCCCAAGCAAACCTAATTGTAGAATCCCTGGTAAAGAAACTCAGCTTAGAAACAAAACCACACCCGAAGCCTTACTCGCTTGGATGGATACATGATAAAGCAAAACTAAATTTAACCAAGAAGTGTAAAGTCAAATTTGTGATCACTTCTAAGCTAGTAGATGAAGTAGAACTGGATGTAATACCATTGGATATATGTGGCATGGTGTTAGGGAGCCCATATCTGTATGATAGAAAGGCAGTCTTCTTTTGTCATGAAAACAAATACCAAATCACAAAAGATGGGGTAGAATATATAGTAAGGGCTCATCAAAATAAAATCAATGCCATCCTTGTAAGCACTAGACAGATGAAAATACTGGTGAACTCCAGTAAGGGTTGCATGCTTATGGTTGTAAGGGAAAAAGAGGAAAAATTCACTGATGCTTTCTAGGGCTATGATCAGGAACATAAACAAGAATTATTTGAATTAATTTCTAATTATGATAAGTTGTTTCAGGAATTGAAGGGATTACCTCCGAAGAGGGAAATCCAACATGAAATCCATTTGCAACATGACACTCCTTTGCCAAATATTGGCATGTATAGGATGTCGCCCATTGAGATGGAGG
Organism: Pinus taeda; assembly: GCA_000404065.3. Taxonomy (NCBI): domain Eukaryota; kingdom Viridiplantae; phylum Streptophyta; class Pinopsida; order Pinales; family Pinaceae; genus Pinus; species Pinus taeda. The sequence continues at coordinate 43,676 of APFE030178594.1, forward strand.
AAATCAAGAAACAAGTGCAGGAATTGCTGGACCAATGAGTCATCAGGCCAAGCACTTCTCTATGTGGTTCATCGATTGTCTTAGTCCCAAAGAAAGATGACACATGGAGAATGTGTGTGGATTACCATGCACTAAACAAAATCACAGTGAAAAACCACTACCCTCTTCCACGCATTGATGACTTATTAGATCAATCCAAGGCTGCTATTTATTTCACCAAACTGGATTTGTACAGTGGTTATCACCAAGTCCAAATTGCAGAGCAGGATGTGTGGAAAACCGCCTTCAAGACCAAGCAGGGGCTGTTCGAATGGATGGTGATGCAGTTCGGACTTTGCAACACTCCAACCACTTTTATGAGGGTCATGAATGATCTCTTTAGGCCTTTCATTGATGAATTTGTTCTTGTATATTTAGATGATATACTTGTCTTTAGTAAAAGTTGGGTTGAACATGTGTGTCATGTAAAGAAAGTGCTTGATGTACTAAAAAAAAGAAAAACTCTTTGTAAAATTGTCAAAGTGTGAGTTCGGGAAAAACTCTTTGGGTTACCTAGGTCATATTGTTGGTCATGGTCAGTTAAAGATTGATCCCTCTAAAGTTTAAGCAATTGTAAATTGGCCTAAGCCTACTAGTGTAACCGAGGTCCAGAACTTTTTAGGTGCAGTCCAGTATTGGAGGATATTTATTGCCAATTTCTCTGTTATTGCAACACCTTTGCACACATTAACAAGTGTGAAATAGGTCTTCCAATGGGGACGAAGACAATAGAAGTCCTTTGAAACATTGAAGGAAAAGATCAACACCGCACCAGTCTTAGCCTTCCCCGATCTCCAACAACCATTCGAGATCGAAACCGACGCCAACGGTTATGCCATGGGAGCTGTACTGATGCAGCAAAAGACGCTGATTTGTTACCATTATGAGAAGTTTTCTCAGGCTATGATAAAATATCCCACTCATGACAAGGAGATTTATGCCTTGGTGCAGATTGTGAAAAAGTGGAGACACTACCTGATCGGCAATGAGACCTTCATCCATACAGATCATCAGCCCTTGCAGTACCTTCAGTCACAAACCAAGTTGCAGCAATCTTGTCATTTCAGGTGGATGGGTTTTCTTCAACAATTTCATTTGGTAATAAAGTATAAGAAGGGCACTATCAATAAAGTGGCCAACATGCTATCTCACCCTCCTATTTTTGCTTATGTTATTTTGCATAATGCTTCATTATCTTTTGAGAGTTATGCTGAACAATATGCTAACGATGATGAATTTAAGGAGATTTATGCAAAACTAACCCGTGGTTCACAGGTGGACAACTATCACTTGCAGGGGAAGCTATTGTATCACCATGGTAAATTGTGTATTCCTACAGGGGAAAGAGTACATGTAATTCGAGAGGCCCATACCTCCCTTGTGTCTGGACACTTTGGTGTTGAAAAGACTTTATGCCATGTACAAAGATTTTGTTTTTGGCATCATATGAAAAACATTATGACTCGCTATGTAAAGGGTTGTGTGATGTGTTTTTTTTCAAAGCCCTCTAATAGAAAACTCGAGCTCTACACACCACTTCCTATTCCAAGTCATCCATGGGAAAGTGTGTCAATGGACTTTGTAGGAGGTTTTCCTTTATCCCGAAAGAGTCACGAATATTTGTATGTCGTTGTAGACAATTTTAGCAAGATGTGTATTCTTATGCCTTGTAAAAATCAGAACACTGCAGAGCAGACTGCTTCTCTTTTCTTTCAGTATTTTGGATTACCCACATCGATTGTGTTAGATCGGGAGTCTCGCTTTCTCGTGGAGTTTTGGACCAGCTTGTGGAAGATGATGGACACCAAATTGAAAATAAGCATGACATTTCATCCATAGAATGACGGATAGACATAGGTTGTCAATGTTACCATGGTACACTTGTTACGAGGCTATTGTGGGAAACATCCCAAGTTGTGGGATGAACATCACCCATATGTACAACATTCCTACAACTGAGTAGTGCATTCATCTACACAGTGTTCACCATTTGAGACATGCTTTGGTTACCTGCCAAAAGACCCTTTTGATATGGTCTTTGGAAGGGAAGATGGCTCCAGTGGACGTAATGATAGGGACAAAGCTCAGCAGTTCATTCAGCGAATCCAGCCGATTCACCAAGAAGTACAAGAGCATTTGGAGAAAATTCAAGCCCGTTACAAGGCTCTACATGACAAACACCGAGTCGATCACCAATTCCAGGTGGGCGACAAATTGTGGTTCCACATCAACAAGGATAAGATGAAGCGAGAAGGGAAGAAGTTGCGACCCATTCGGTATGGTCCATCCACCATATTGGAGAAGATTGGAAATAATTCCTTTCGTCTTGATTTGCTGATATATATGCAGATGTACTTAGTAGTGAATGTAAAGAACCTAAAACTGTATGAACCTCCATTGATCATGGACATTGATGATATGGGCACAGTTCCTACAGTTGATGATTTTGCTCCAGAATATCTCGATGAGTTACTTGAAGACATCATCCTTGACAAAAGGACCATGACTTCATGGTGAGGAGATGTGGAATACCTTTGAGTTGGTTTCAAGGGAATGCACCCCAGCAAGGCCAAATCACTGGAGAAGGAAAAGGTGAGGGAACAATTCCCTCACTTGCCAATTGACTAATGAAAAGCTTTTGGCAGTCCAAAAGCTCCTCAATGGGGAGGATTGATCCAGGTGGATCTTTAGATACAATGGCATGGAAAAGATCAAAATTCAAAGTGGCAGAAAAGTAGGTATCTTAACATCAGGTCGAAGTTCTCGTGATCCTGATTCCAACGGTGTGAACGAAACTCCAATCCGAGTTCGGATGATGAAGTTATGGCAGAAAGAAGGTTGCCTTGTTCCTTTGGAAAATGAGGCATTTTCTCCTAAAAATGGATTTTTAGCCTTTAAAAAGGAAATCACATCGGAAAACGTGTAAATGGGCGGACTTAACAACCCTTGATTAGCGATTGTCGATATATCAAGTTGGAGGTAGGAAATCAGCGATATTGGGCGCTTTAGACCTGCGATGTAGTGATCGCTAATATCAGCATCGACGGATCGGGTCAGCGAAACACAAGGCACAAGATGAGGACCTTCGGGCTGTTGTGACTATGATCTACCAATCAGCAATGAGCAATGTCAACCGTCAGATCGGGAATAGATCAATGGCCAAGATTAAATCGGCGATCGACGGATTAGAAAATCGACGATCGGTGATTGGCGATTCCCCACGACATGGCCATTGAAAAGTGTGATCATGACATGCGATGCAATCTGGACCGTCTAATCAAGGAACATATCAATGGTCTAGATCTAATCAGTGTATCGACAATGAGCAATCGGAGATTCCCGATAGACAGGGCCCATGACATCAGCGATAGCGATTGGCGATAAGGATCGAACCCAATGGATTTATAGGTCCGATTTGATATATTTTGAGGTTCGGCCTTTTAGGTTTTTCAATGTTTTTTAGTGTTTTTGTGTATATCGCTTGAGCAGAAAAAGGGTTATTTTAAAGGGTTTGCTGTGCCCGCCGACCCTTCTACCTAACGGCTTCCATTCTGAACAAACAAACCTCGATTGTTAAGCGACCTTTGTCCTAAATGAAACATATAAAAGCTCGCTGATTGGAAAAAAGGAGGGGGGAGAGGATTTTCAGCAATTTGTTCGAGGCAGGAGAGCTTTCAAGTGGCCAATAGTGCATTTTGTATGATTTGGACAAGTTTTATATGTTTTCAGCCCCTCTCAATGCCACAGACGCATTGGTGTTGTCCATTTCTCCATCTGAGGTCTCCATTTCACAACCATTTTCCAGAATGGAGGTATAAGCCTCTTTTTATGCAAGTGATGATTGTAATTCTCTTCACTTCATGCCATTTAATATATGAAGGCCTCCCCATTGATCGAGTAGGGCCCGGAGACGTAGTCCAAGTTGGACGAACTCCGTTATCAAGTCTTGGTGTCTTCTTGTCATGCTTTTATGTATATCTTCTTCTTTCTTGTGTGCACATTAAAATTCTGTGTTAAGCTGCAATTTTCACATGTGATTATTTTCATACATCTATAAGCGAAAGATCCATGGATCATGAGGAAATCCCTAGAATTGATCCATCTATAGTCCAACATGAGATCAAGACATACGAAAATGATAAACCTATTCGTTAAAAGCTTTGACCGATCAATCCTAGAAAATCAGCAGCTATTAAAGTTGAAGTTGAAAAGCTGCTCAAGGCGGGCTTTATATACCCCGTTCCTCTAATAGAGTGGGTCTCTAATCCAGTCCTTGTAAACAAAAAGCAAGGAATGATCCAAGTATGTATTGACTTTAGGGACCTAAGTAAGGCTTGTTAGAAAGACAATTACCTCACGCCATTTATTGATCAAATTATTGATGAATGTGCGGGTAATGAAATTTTTTCATTCATGGATGGATTCTCTGGTTACAACCAAATTACTATCCATCTAGAAGATCAACACAAGAAAACCTATATTTGTCCTTGGGGTATGTTTGCATACCAAAATATGCATTTTGGCCTCAAAAATGTTGGAGCCACTTTTCAGTGGGCCATGTCTTACGCTTTTCATGACATCAAACACGTTATTGAAGCATACCTAGATGATTTAGCTGCTCATTCTCGAAAGATAATTGATCATCCTAAGCATCTTTGGTTGGTTTTTGAGTGATGTCATTTTTATAAAATCCAGTTGAATCCGAATAAGTGCCTTTTCATAGTCACATCAGGTCAGTTGTTAGGATTTATCATATCAATGGAGTGGATTTGTGTTGATCCCTTCAAGGTTGAGGCAATACTTTAGTTGCCCCCCCACCATCTTCCATACATCAACTTCAAAGTATCCAAGGAAAGTCAAATTTCTTGAGGAGATTCATAGCCAATTATGCTGAGATCACAAAAGGATTTAGGCGTTTTCTTTAGAAAGGAGTCCCATTTTTATGGGATTATTTCATGCAACGATCTTTTGATTCTTTGAAAAAATCATTAACCTTTGCTCCATCGTTGAGTCTACCTGATTATAACAGATATTTCCTCTTGCATCTCGCTTTAGTAGAATCAACCACCGGTATGGTTCTCGTTCAGGAAGATGATGCCTTATCTGAGCATGTAGTCTACTATCTAAGTCGACGCTTGGTAGGCCCTGAACTACACTATTCTCCCATCAAGAAATTGGCTTTGGAAGCTGTCCATGTTGTGCAACGACTTCAGCATTACATTATGCTTCAAAAAACGTCCGTCTTAGCAGCCGACAATCCATTTCAATTTATTCTTAGTAGGCGAATGACTGTGGGCAAATATAATAAATGGATTGTCATTTTGCAAGAATTTGATCTCGAATTCATGTCGGCTAAATCTAAGAAATCTTTAGTATTTACAGAGTTGATATTAGAGCTGCCTTATGAGGAAGAAATTATTCACGAGGAAAATTTTCCTGATGAAAATTTATTTCTTATTTCTTCACAAGATCATTGGTATGGGGATATTATTATATATCTCCAGACTTTGAAGTTTTTGCCCACTTTTTCCAAATATGAGCGTAGAAAGTTGCATCACCTTGCTAAGAATTATGTTATTATAGGTGACACATTATATCATCGTGGGATTGATTCAATCTTTAGGTGCTGCTTAACATTGGAGGAAGTTGAGTCCGTTCTTAATGATTGCCACAATGGAGCTTGTGGTGGTCATCTATCTGGGCTTGCAACATCCCAAAAGATTTTGCGAGCAGGCTACCTTTAGCCTTCTATTTTCAAAGATTGTGTTGAAGCGGTCAAAAGATGCCATCCTTGTCAAGTATATACTCAGAAAATGCATGCACATATAGCTCCGCTTTTCCCTATTATCACTATCGGTCCTTTCACAAAGTGGGGAATTGATTTTACTACTTGTAATCTACCTTCGGCAGGAAATCACAAGTACATCATTGTGGCCGTAGAGAAATTTACGAAGTGGGCTGAGGCCATGCCTACTTTTAAAAACAACAGTGAATTAATAGGCTTGTTTCTCTTCAATCAAGTTATTTCATGATTTGGTATCCCTAAAGAGATTGTCACTAATCATGGCAGTCATTTACAAAATCAATTGATGCCTGAATGGGCTCTCAAGTTGGGTTTCCGACAAGATAATTCATCTCCATATTATCCTCAGGCCAATGGGTAGGTTGAAGTCGTGAACAAATCCCTTAAAATAATCCTACAAAGGACGATTGACAAATCTAGATCCAATTGGCACATCATGTTATATCCGACACTTTGGGCATATCGAACGTCAGTTAAGACCGCCACTAGATTTACTCCTTTTCAACTAGTTTACGGGTTGGAATCTATCTTTCCTATTGAATTTGGAATTCCTTCTCTTAAGCTAGTTGTTGAACTTCTTCCGGAGACTTCTAGTCTCGAGGAGTGCCTCGTTTATTTGGAGCATCTTGATGAGTAGCGTCGAGATGCTGCCACAATAAACGAAGCCCATAAAAAGACGGTAAAAGCTCAATACAATAAATACGTCCATCCTAGAAATTTTTCTGAAGGTGACCTTGTCCTGGTCTATGATCAAGAAAAAGACGCCTTGGGGGCAGGCAAGTTTAAGTCTATGTGATACAGTCCCTTTATAGTCAAGCGAGTTTTGGAAAAGGGAGCTTATGAATTAAATGACTTCAAAGGAAACAAGTTGGCGGAGCCCACAAATGGGCTCTACCTTAAGAAATACTTTTCTTAGGCTTCGATCGAGCACTTACTTGTTTGCATATATTGTATATTTGTACATATCTATCTCTCGGTTTAGTGATGTCGATATTTTTTATCTACTTTGGCAGGTATTGATGGATGATTCAGTACATCTAAGATTCACCAATGGTGCGAATAGGCATACTTGGAACCTTTCTTTCATGACTTGGGTGATTTATTATCCATCTAGCGAGTTGATGGTTTCAAGAGGAGTATGTATCGATCCTGCTTCGAATAACATTGCTGAATATACTATCATTATTAATTTGCTATCTAAAGCGATATCTCTTGATATTGATTCGTTAATGGTTTATTTAGACTCACAACTGGTGGTATCTCAGCTAAATAACATTTATCAGGTAGATATCCCTATTTGTATCGCCAATTTCTATGAGTTTGATTATTGCAACGATCATTTATTTATATCACATATGTTCACATTCCACGATCAGAAAATTCTTTAGCTGATTCTATTGCTAATCAAGCATTGGAATAGCATATAAATAATTCATAGAATTAAAAAACATCAAAAATAATTGAAGTATCATCTGTATATATGATCATCATAAAATCACATGTACATAGATAGAGTGTTTGTGTTCAAAATAATATACAAAAATTGGGACAAAATGCCCTACAAAATTTGGGCTTATGCCCATGATCATGTCTAATCTTAAAAAAGATCTGATCATCTATCTAGTGGGCTAAGGATGAGTAGCTAGAAAATAAACAACGACATTGGCCACACCTAGAAGAGTCATCCCCAGTCTTGTGGTACTCCTACCATGCGACACTGCATCTCCTCAAGCAGGTCCTCTATGGCTATCATGGGTACTTGGTGAGTGAGTCTCACCAAGTTCCTCTGAACTGCATGGAGAACTCTCTCTGTCTCATCTGCAGCTCCTTCATCATCTCTTCCACAACACTTATATCAGGGAAATCCTTCAGGTCTCACTGGCCCCACATCTGAAACATGATCAATATATCTGTCAGGTATCACTAGCCCCATATCTAAAACATGATCATATATTTTGTAAGTGTCTTGTCCCATCAAAAATATTTTTAAGTTCATTTATATTAAGAATAAAAAATATCTTAAGAAATTTAAAAATTTAAAAATTGTTACCTATGGTGCCCCATGCTGCGGTGGTAATACTAAATCTGGATCTCCTCAGAAATCCATCCCGACATAAGGGTAGTCATCGACTTGGATGACCTGTTGATCCCACCATGCGAAAAACTCGTCATCGAAAGTCGTCCTGGGGACATCACCACCCCCTTGGCATTTCATCACATCAGCCCATCTTCCCATCCGTGGATCCCTCGGGCTATTGATAGTCGATAATACCTTGGGTCGAAGCCCAGGTACTTTCTCAAAGAAGAATGAACATAATATTGTTCCATACCAAAAATTATTTATCTGACCCTTCTGAATGGAGGTCATTTGGTTCTTCATATTAGTCAGTAGAGGTGTGCACTAATCAAACACTGTGGTGAGACATTCCACTGCTAGGCTAATAGATACTCATGAGGCCTGATGTAAAGCACCATAACCATTTACCCTGGAAATGGTAAATAATAGAGTTTTCAAGGACAATCTCTCTACGTGCTTGATTGGAATCTAACTTCCAATATTTTTAGGATGACCGAGATAGTTTATGTGGACGTAGCCTTCTACATTAAGACTACCCCTCGTCCTGCCAGTAGAATGCACTACCTCTCCCCTTTGAGAAAGACCGGTAATGAAGTAAATATCTTCGATCTCAATCCTTAAGGGCATCTGATTGATCATGAATGCATCATCATTTTCACTCCAGTGATGTATCAACAACTTAAACAATCAAATGTTTGCTTTCATATTTGGCATTTTAAATAATTTTAGCAAGCCATAGCCTCTTAAAGCATCCAAGGCATTTTCGTCCTCCAGTACTTGGTTATCAATAGCACTATGCTCCCTTTCTCTCTAGGTGATGGTCATCCTGCCCAAGAAAGATGTTTCAAACCATTAGATTTATGTTTTAAATTTTTTACTCACACACACGCAGGTTTTCTTTTTACACAGTCACGTGTAGGGCCTCATATATTTGGGTTCCCTGTTTTCAACCCGCGTGTATGTAGAGTTGAAATTTTTGACATATTTTCGCACGTCAAAACTTGGAAAAAACATATAAAAAGTATCACAAATAATTAAAGGCATGATATAAGGGTTACCTGGAAGTTTTGGAATGATTTGAATGGTTCAATTGGTCGGAGGAAGCTTGTTTGAGTTTGTCTCCATAGCTCCTTGCTCAAAACACAAATGAAAAAACTGTGAGTCCAAAAGTCTTTATATAAGTTGAAAAATAAAAATTATTTTTTTAAAAGTTGATTTTTATCTTATGGACTTTTTGACCTTTTGGCTTGGAGTGTCAAGAATGGGTTGTCTTTACAGGAAATTTTGGAGACTTCTTCGAGAAATCATTTTGGTCCCATGACCGCAGACCTGTTATGGCAAGTATCATTTTTTTACTGGCATATAGGTTAGGGAATACCACTTTCCGCTGCATTTTGCATACTAGCCTCCATAATACGATATGATATCCATAGGGTCGACCCCACCATGTCTTGGTTCACAAACCATTTTCACTCGTCGCCTTTAAAAATCATGGTGTGATGGTAGAGTGAACCTTTACATGGGCATCTTAATTATATGCTCGCTGACATTGGTTGCCCATCTTGCTATATTGAGCAGGTTCAGGAGTCCTTTTTAGTCCTGCCATGAATTGTGCGTTGAAGACTCATTCTCATTCTTCTACGCTACTTTCTGGTCTTATACCTGTTGAAGCCCCAAAAATCGGGTCTACAACAAAGGGGATACCCGCCCGATTTGGACCTTGGTTGGCAGCTCCTTTTCCATTTGGTATAGCGGGTCCGATGGGGATATGGGACCAGTTTCTCAATTCAAGTGTGTGTGTGAGAAAGACTGATGTTTTTGGTTTAACAATGCCTAATTAAGATACTCTAATTCTAACTTTAATCTAATGACATGCAATTGTATTCTAATAAAACAGAAACTTCTAAGTCTATACTAACCCAAGATGTAATCTTTCTTCTGTGCGATCTAAAATGATTTCAAATAACAAACGGTAATAAAGATTATTCAACTGTTATAAGAAAATAATTCAATATAGATGGACCACTTCACATAAAAAGCTAGGCGAAACAGTTGTGAAAAACATATCACACAGTAAGCTACTCATATATTAAGCACAAAAGTGCCAAACATATAAACATATAACTTAGGCATTCAAGCATTAACATATAAACAACTGAACTTAAATATCGCTTTAACACAAAAGATAGAAACAGTTAAGAGATAGAAGTACCATTTATAACTAGTTCTACTCATGAGCTTCAAGCGATAACGATTTATCTCTTCTTGATCCAACATCCACTAAGAGTACAAAAGTGCAACATCAGTAGTAGATATCAAATGAAAAAATCAATAAATCCCATTCCATTCATTCATCAAAACCTCCTTGGAGGGTGCAAAAGTGCATGTTCTGAGGACAAGTTTTTGATAAATTTCTAGACTCTTCTCTAAATGCATGAGAAGGGTTTAAATACTACTAACTACATCTAAAAATAACTTATTTACAAAAATTTAGGATACGGTTTAAATGACCATCCTTTCTATAGACAAAATAAAGAAAAAACTATTTCTAAAATTAAATCTAATATCTAACTATTTCTATATCTGCTCCTTAGCATCGCAAGCATGCATTCAACATTTGATTGCGAAAAGTCGGTTAGTCGACTTCAACCTTTAACTGTGCTGCAAAAACAGAATCGGCAAGAGCTGGTGCCACATCTTCGGTAGAAATCATGACGCTTTTGAGAGTAATATACTGTCTGTGTGGTTTCACTAAATACTTTTTTTTTTTTTTCGAATTTCTGGGACTTACAAGTAGCTAAGCAATTAGAAGCTTTCCATTTCAAGAAGTTTTACCCAGCGATGCGCGATTAGCGCTAGGTGATAATCACACATCGGAAACTGCCTCCATTTCTTAATCCGGGCTTGGTGCAGTTTTCGCCTCTTGCGTGCTTTCTTGTAGTGGATGTAAAGTTGAAATTTTCTGAAAATAAAGATTCCGAGAGCTCTTGTCCCTGAGTCTTAAACTCGCTATTTTTTATGTCAACGTTGTCCAGTACACATTTAACCATGTCTGTATAGGGGATAATTTTAGGCCTCGTCACTAGTTGGTATAGAAACGAACAAGCTAAGTTTGCAACTAATGCTTCAAAAGAATTCTATGAGCCTGCAATAGTCGTAACCCCCATTAGCTTAGGATTCTCTTTCTCAAGTAGATTATACATGCCTTTCCAAGTGGAAATACCCGCGTCTTTGTTGCATGCGGTGTCTGTGTACAAAGGTGCCATTTCTTTAACTTCAGACATCAGAGCCTTGCCTTTCTTCTCCATAGTTTCCTGTGTACTGCTTCGTATAATTATTTGTTTTTTGTTCCTGCAGTTTACAAGTGAGGTGAGAGTAATAATAAGGAATAATGACAGGAAAGCTTTAAAATGCCAAAGACACGCAAAAGTGTATCACCTTACGTGAATTGGTTTCTGGATAAACACAAAATTGTATTTCATTAACAACTGACAACTACCTCATTAATTAGCATTAAAGCGCATAACGAGGTCTCGTTTTATGAAACAGTTTTCGAAGAGTAAGCCGAGAGATTTTGCGATGGAGTAATTCTGCGATTTTCTTTACAATATCGTAGATCGCTGTATCGCATTATCGTAAGATTGCAATATCGCATTGTCATTCTTTTATAAGATCGCTTTGTCGCTCTATCGCGATATCGCGATATCACAATATCGCATTGTCGCAACATCGCGTAATTGCAGTATGTGCTTATTTCATGTTAATGTATTTCTTGCGATGTGCGATTTTGCGATATGCGTCATCGCATATTGGCGTTTTCTACGGTTTTCCAGCGGAAGTGCGTTTGAAGGCATGCGATGCGATATTTGTTTTTCATTATGTAATCTCGCATCACAATCTCACATACTTAGAGTTTGGCTTGTAAGAAGGCATCCTGTTATCCTTTCTGCGATGCAATATTCCTTAAGGAGTGACTTTATTTTTCCTCACCATGAAACTTAAGCTTTTTTAGATTTTGCAAAGGTATTTTCCTAAGTTTATGATGGTGAGGTTTATTAAAAAGGAAATGTTAGCACTAATTCATTTTTAAATTTTTTTGACTAAGGGTCCCCACTTATTTAGTATTAGTAATAACGCTAAATAAGAAGGGGGGTTGTTGGTGGCCACAACAATTGGCGATTCACTTGGAAGAACTAGTTATCTCTGTCTTTCTTTTGAATTTTCTAAACTTCCAAAACGGAAAATTTTCCAGAAAGTTAAACTTTATTATAGAAAGATAAAGTAAATTATGCTTTAACCTGTCAATGATATTTTGTTTCAACTATTTTCAACTTTGATTATTTGCTTCCTCAAGCTAGTCCTTGTATTTACATCAGTCATTACTTTGTTTATAAAGATTAAACAAAGTCTTCTCTGTAAATCAGTTTTAGATATGGTTATTTGTCGTAGGTAGAGCCTCTGCTGCCAGCAGGCGTTCATAGCCTCGACAGGGTTACTTGTTACCCAACAATGATCCTGTATCCTACTTAAAGAAACCTA